>JAJOZX010013606.1:0-2500 GCA_023014485.1 Bathynomus jamesi | reverse complement strand
GATAAGATTTCGCTAAAAGACTTGAGAAGTAGTTGTTTTGGCATATTGCGACCATGGACGTAAGAAAAGATTTTGCGGACCCAAACTCAAACGTAATTCACTTACGGAATTTTGGTTTAGTTCTGAACAATAACAGTATTGTGAATATTAGTGAACAGTGAGTGAACATTTAAGTAATAGTGAGTAAACATCCAAGTATTAGTGACTAAACATCCAAGTATTAGTGAATAAACATCCAAGTATTAGTGAATAAACTTTTGTGAACATTTAAAATATTGTCAGTAATATAAATTAGGACTTAATTCTTTTCATAACTTGAACACTATTAAATATTTATTTTTTAAAAGTTATACAGAGAAAAATCTTGTTTGTAACAACCAAATACTCGGATAACTGTTTGCCAGCGAATCAGAATGTTTATTCCAACTATGGTTGCATTAAACATCTGAGTTGGTTGGCAAATAGAAAACCATCTATTTGGTTTTCATAACAGAGTAATTTTCTCTCTTTATTCTTAATTAGGTACCAAACAGTTAAGTACAATATTAAAAACAATGTTTATCAGGTGTCTCTTGTGCATTTTTTTCATGTACCAAATATCTTCAGGCTACTGGCCAGAAGAACCTTCTCTCAATGTGGGCAGTAAGTATATTAGGAATTTAATTTCTTTTGTAAATATTCAAAGGTAATTTACAAACAGTTGAAACGTGATTATTTACGCGAGAATGCGTTAGTCTTTTTAGGTGATTATAATTATCTTGATTTTATTTGGTTCCTCTTCATTCGAAATCTTTATGTAACTTTTATTAAAAGCTTTTAAAGAAATTTGACACTGCTAGCCTACCAATTCGCCATGTGGCCACTTCTCATTGTCTTAGGTGCGCATGTGCAAATTGCTTGTTTTGTAGCGAACATCTGACACATCCAGTAGTGTAGTCAGCTTCACAAAATCTCGCTGTTTGTTTCGTCAAGTTAAATTTTTTATAATTAAGAAACGGTCAAAGATAATTAACTGAGATTTTCAGCACATGATAACCATACTATTGGCTACATCTTGTACTAATTTGGGTGTATTAGCTTCACTAGTTTGAAATTTGTAGGAAAACAAAAGTGCCCAGGTTTTTTTCGTCCACCCGGTATATACGAGTGTGTATATATATATATATATTAGCCGTCGAAATTTTATATTGAAAAGGTCATATTGTGAGGGGTTTGAATGGAACACAGGAACCCCCTCACAAATTATTTTCGCTGTTTAAAGCCTCCTACCCCTGGTACAATTTTTCACTTTTTTGACCTATATTGAAGAATATTCTATTTATACGAGACTTACTCTACATTCAGGTTTTTTGATGATATAAATCATATTACGTATAACATTTTATTTAATAATGTACAGTATTAGGAGAATGAATTAAGTACAATATATTCAGAAAAGAAAAACTTAGAGGCATAATAAATTGTTAAAATTCAATTAACTTTTCATTGTTCCTTATCACATCAAAGGGAAGAAATTTTTCAATATCATTAGGAAATTTTATTTCATATGTTTCTTACTCATTCCACTGGGCCTTCCATTCAAACTTGGGCAGTTTTTGCCTTGATTCTAATGAGTTTAATATAAACTTTTGACGGTTGTCATATCCTATTCTTTCCTGACATGCCTTTGTTACTAGGTTCACTGCCCTTTCCACACTTTGACTGTGGCATGGAAAAGAAGCTATCTCCAGTGGCTTACATCGAGCCTGTAGTTGCTCATCGTCGCTAAAATTGTTTAGCAGCGGTGGAGGAGTAATGATCTCTTTTCGTCAATCGATCATCTCGGTGTAGTCAGTAGATTGGAAATTGAGGGTTCAAGGCAACTCAAAGTTTCTGGTACCTGAAAATTCAGTTCTTGAAAGGATGATTTTTCTGAATAGCTTGCTCCCTAATTTCTAGTCTCTTGTCAGTTACCATTGATACGAGTATATTTTCTGGGTGGGCAAAGTAGGCGTTATTCTTTAATACTGGTTCTATGATTGATCGATGTTGTTCATCTAAATTCGAAGCAAGCACATTAATGCCAAAAGTTATATGCACCATCAGTTGCATTAGGATGAGATTTTATATCCAAAACCACCCTGGAGCATAGAACTGTATAATAATCTTGACTATATCTTGAACATTTTTATCGGGACTTGGCGTTGAGATATATAATCAAAGGACCCTGTGTTGGCTAGAGTTAGCCAGCGAGCATGGTGAAGGTACCTGGGATCGAGTGGACAGATCTTGAGAAGCGTTTCCAGTTTTGCACTGCCAGACACATATCATAGAGATATCTTTGATCACTGCTTAGCTCCTTCACAACATTTGCTGGAATTTCTTTAATGTGTCCCTTTACGCGAGAATATTTGACTACCTCCAATTTTGTTAAATCTGTTTTCAGTTTATTCCCAATTGAACCCACAAAAGTATTTGGACCTGTTGTTTTACCATCAGTGGCTTTGTAAACGCGCATAAA
>JAJOZX010013605.1:20000-83244 GCA_023014485.1 Bathynomus jamesi | reverse complement strand
TCAGAGATTAAAATGTACGTCTCTGATTGGTCGGATAAGGTCACGTGAAACAAAAACGATTTTTAATTGGTTTGTTTTGACCTATGTTTCCTAATTTTGCCACGAGATGTCTCCCCATAAAACTGGAGAGGGCGACGTTCGTTAAATTTTAACAGCGTTAAAAGCTAAATACTCGGTCAATGGCCTATAATGGCTGCTTTTTACGTCTAAATTTTTTTAATTTTTTTTTTTTCCATAAAAAATAATTATTACATTTCCTTGATTTTTATCAGTTTCCCTGAGGTTTGAAGGTGTCCTGAATATGAATTTATATGTTAAATTGTCATAGAATGTCTCCTTCTATCGAAAACGAACAAAGCATTAAAACGAATATTAACCAAACATTGAAACATAGATATACGAGGACGGACTGAATAGTTTCACTGCCTTCACAGTAACAAGAAACCGTGCATACTGGACAGTGGACACTCATTAATTCATCATAGCATCCCCCACTCGAGCGCGTGCGTGGGGTCCCCTTGGGGCGCGGGGCCCAATTTGAACAAATCAGTCTAATCAGCTTAAAACTGGCCCTCGTGACACCAGGAAAGAATTGGTATATGAACCCTCCTGTTTATTTAGTATTTGGTTAATATTCGTTTTTTGACCCAGTCACACCCAGCTATAACAGCAATATATATTGAATAACCAATCAACGCTGAATAAGAAAATATATATATTATCTTGTGCAAATTTGTATAAAATGTACTTTTTTAAAAAATATATTTTCTACTTTCTAATATGTATGTATATAAATTTCGGTTGGTTTGTTTATTTGGGCTACCTTTTTTGGACTTTTTTGGAGATTTTTCTTGGCTTTTTTTGGCTACTTGGCTTTTTTTGGCTACTTTTTCTTGCTTTGGCTACTTCTTTCTGTTTCTGGTCAGTGTGGTAATTTTCGTTCTACTGGTATGACGTATCAATCTTGTGAACTTGATTTCGAAGACCTAATCCGCCTTGTTGGCCTTGATGAAGATAAAAGTTTAGATTTTTTTCCAATCACGGCATAATTCTGACATCCGTGATTTGCCCTAAATGTAATACCGCCTGTATTTTAAGACAAGACTCGAAGGTGTTTAGGTGCCATAAAAAAAATGGAAGGATGTGAAATCGTGGGTTTTACGTGCTGGGAATAGACGTCCTCATTACCGGAAATATTTCGCACGATACTTGTTCCTGGCAGAACATCCTGACGATTCTACAGTTCTGCATCACTTCCTTACTGCAATTGCAGAACTATATCCTCGAAAATAAGGTGACTGGTTAGGTTAGGCTAAGTTAGGTTAGGTTGTGTTTAGCACGAATGCAAACTTTTCTGGTCGATTTTGAGGTGTTTTGCACGAATCTGCCATCCGTTTCCTGTGCAAATGCATAGTTTTCGAGATGACAATATCGAAAACTACGCATTTGTACAGGAAACGGATGGCAGATTCGTGCAGAGCACCTCCAAATTGACCAGAAATGTTTGCTCTCATTATAAAAAGAGACTGGGTCAAAAAACGAATAATTACCTAGTATTTTATTATGAATGCTTTTTGTGTACATAACAAGCAAACTGATTATATGTCCAAGTTACTATTCAAAACATATAGTATAGTAATCTTTATAAAATGTATGTTCATTAATTATATTTCCTCTCTGTTATTTAATCAATAGCTTTATTAATATTTTTGGATTTTATTCCCTCTTTCCGGGCCCGGGGATTTAACCCGGCTTCCCCACCCTCTCGGCAACCCTGGTGGTGGGGCTTGGTTTTGGCTTTTGTTAGAGCCTGGGCCTAACTCCCTTGGCTGAATCGGCTCCAAGGGTGTGCCTGGTTTAGATTAGCCTGAGCTGGGCCTAATTTGGTTTGATTTGGGCAGACATGGCTCATTCTTCCTCGAAAGTTGAGAATGTTGTTAAAAGGGGTAAGAAACTGAAGCTCAGTAATGATACTAATGACTTAATTAAGAATCTGGTAATTATTCGTTTTTACACCCAGTCCATTTTTATGATGAGAACAAACTTTTCTGGTCAATTTTGACGTGTTTTGCACGAATCTGCCATCTGTTTTCTGTACAAATGCATAATTTTCGAGATACTGTCATCTCGAAAACTACGCATTTGCACAGGAAAAGGATGGCAGTTTTGGACAAAACACCTCAAAATTAACTAGAAAAGTTTCTCATCATTTTCATTTAAACTAACGAAAATATCATGACAACCAATCATCAAGGGTGTACAGTTGACCGAAGCAGGCATTCAGTTAACCTAACCAGGCATTTAGTTGACTTTTCGGTGAACCTTTGTGGTAATTGAACGCAGTGGCGGTCCTAGCTTACATGACGCCCTGGGCGAACCTCACCTTCAGCCCCCCCCCCCCCCCCCCCCCCCCCTGTTTGCCAACACACACACATTCGAATCCCCCCAAAATAAAGGACAGACATAACTCTTTCACAAAATAACTTTTTATTGGACTAATTGTTGGAACTTCAGAACCAAAACAAAGACTCAAATTTCTGAATTTTACAAATCCTTCATCACGTAAATAGAATAACTCACTTAAGAGAATGTAATTATGATACTATGAACAGGAAAAATACAAATTAAATTGCACAACTGCCATAAATAAACTAGAGAATCAAATTTCTAAATTGTACAAATGCTCTATCACATAATAGAATAAGACACTTAAGAGAGGGTAATTATTATGCTACACTTTGAACAAGAAACAAAATAAATTGCACCACAGCACAACTGCCATCTAAAGCCTGACTCTTCTTACCTTCCTTGATGCAAAGTCATGAATTAAATCATCATATGAAATCTGCTCAGCAATTGTATGATTTATACTGATGATGGCCAGACCAGTAAGGCGTTCCTGTGACATAGTTGACCTCAGGTAGGATTTGATGAGCTTCAGCTTTGAAAAGCTCCTCTCTGCTTCAGCAACAGTGACTGGAAGAGTAAGACCAATTCTGAGAGCAGTCCACAAATTTGGATATATTTCAGAGAGCTCCCTTTCATGGATAAATGTCAGCAGTTCAAGCAAGGATATGGTCTTTGATGGCAAGTCAGGCAAGTTCTTCAGCTCCTGTGCAAGCTCTCTGCCATCCAAGTCAGATTGTCCCTTAAAGTGTAGTGTAGTACTAAGGTTCACACATTGTTCTGTCAGCTCCTCAAATGTGAGATTTTGGAAATGTGTCAGCACTCCAAACTTCTCTCCCACAATTTCCAACGTGGAAAATCTTTCCTGAATGGCTGATGTTGCAGCATCAACCACTGCATTGAAAAATGTCACCTCCAGCTTCTTCAAAGCATCAATCAATATTAATCTGGAAGCATTTTGCATTGTTTAGGTCTTTTATGGGAAGGTTTATGGAAAATGCAATAGATGGTTTTTTATTAATAAAAATATATTTATTGATCTTTTATTATTTATTTTATTTTATTTTTTATTTTTATTTATTTCTTTATTTATTTATTCTTATTTTTATTTTTATTTTTTTTGCAGGCGCTCATGCCGCCCCTCCACAAATGCCGCCCTGTGCGGCTGCCCATATTGCCCATATGAGGAACTGCCACTGATCGAACGTACCTAGAATTGCTTGTAAACAAAAAGTTCAAATATTTTTTACTAAAACCAGTTAGATTAAGGCTTGGTTATACAATTTACACCCTGATTGTGTAACCAACAAACTTAATAGTCCACTTTAGGTGGTAGATCCCACAGCTCAACACAAGTGTTGTGGGATAAAGCAATGACAAGCAATATTATTATTGTTGGAGATTTCAATTATAGGAATATAGACTGGGAAATATTACAAACACCAGAAAGTAATGAGAGCTTCTTAGACTGTATAAGTGAGAATGGTTTAACCCAGTTAGTAAAGCAGCCAACCAGGGCCGATGCCATTCTAGATTTAATTCTAACAAATAATCCAGATACCTGACAGGATATCTCAGTTTCAGAAACACTAGGTTCATGTGATCATTGTATCCTTTGGTTTAATATTGTTTGTAATTCAAGACCTAGTGAAAATAAAGTAGAAGTCACAGATTTTAAAAGAGGAAATATAAATGGACTAGTAAATGATCTGTGTCTAATAAATTGGACAGATATTCTACAGCCTGAACAGACCGTAACTAGAATGTGGGAAAAATTTAAAAGTATAATAATGAACATACAAAGGAAGCATATCCCACAGTGTAAAATCAGAACTGGAAAAAATAAAAAATAACCTTGGATAAACTGCAATGTAAAAAAGAGCAATCAGAGAAAAAACAAAAGCATTTCATAAATTCAAAAGAACTAAAAATGGCACAGACTCCAAAATATATAAAAGTTAAAGAAGCATTTGTAAGAAAGCAATCAGAGATAGCAAATGAAACCTGGAAAAAAGCCTCGCCAAGAATTAAAAAAAAATAATCCTAAGAAGTTTTTAAGTCATTTCAATTTGAAAAGTAGGGTGAAAAAGAAAATTGGCCCCCTCCATATAGATGATAAAACTATAGATGATGATCTTGAAATAACTGAGGAACTAAAATACTTCTCATCAGTATTCACAAATGAAAATTTAAATAATATTCCTGATCTTATACTACCAGGACAAGATAGAGAAATAAATGAATTAAGGGTAACAAAACTAGATATCCTAAAAGCAATAGATAAATTAAAAATGGAAAAATCTCCAGGGCCAGATGAAATGCATCCAATAGTCATAAAAGCTGCCAAAAAGAATATAGCACAGGCACTAGAAATTATTTTTAATAAATCATTGATATGTACTGAAATTCCAGAGGATTGGAAGAAAGCAAATGTGGCTCCAATCTTTAAAAAAGGAAATAGAAACTTGGTAAAAAACTACAGACCCATCAGCCTCACCTCCCATTATTTGCAAATTACTCAAAAGTATCATTACAGGTAAAGTTACTGAGTTCCTTGAAGAGTGCAACCTTATAAATGATAGCCAGCATGGCTTTCGAAATGGAAGGTCCTGTCTAACCAACTTGATTGAATTTTATGATGGAGTCCTATTGCATTTGGACAATATATACTTAGATTTCGCAAAGGCATTTGATACTGTTCCTCATGCAAGATTGTTGGTAAAAGTTAGAGCCCATGGTATAAGATGTCATATAGTTGACTGGATAGAAGAATGGCTGAGAAACAGAAAACAGAGTTCATTTAAATGGAAATAAGTCTACTTGGAGACCTGTATTAAGTGGAGTCCCACAGGGGTCTATGCTGGGACCTCTGCTTTTTGTTGTCTATATAAATGATCTAGAGAAGGGCCTATCATGTAAAATCTCAAAATTTGCTGATGATACAAAGTTAGGCCACAATGTTAAGTCAGTAGCAGGAGCAATGACAATACAGAAAGACTTAGACAGAGTAACAGCCTGGGCAGGTAAGTGGGAGATGAAATTTAATGTTGATAAGTGCAAGGTTATGCATATTGGGCCAAAAATCCAGAATTTGAATACGATATGAATGGAATTTAGATTAAAAATGATGACAAAGAAAAAGACTTTGGTGTCACTGTGACTAATGAACTTAAACCCTCAAATCACTGTATGGTAATCAGAAATAAAGCAAATGCTAGACTCAATCTCATGCAGAGACACACTGAATACAAATCACCCAATATTATAAAGCAACTATACATTTCATATGAGAGACCCCTCCTTGAATACTGCATTCAATTTAAAAGTCCCTATTTGATACAAGATATTGATAAACTGGAAAAAGTACAGAAACAAGCAACAAGAATGATCCCATCTTTAAGATAATTGACATATAAGGAAAGACTGGCATATCTGAGCATGTTCTCATCGAAAAGGAGGAGGTTAAATGGGAGACCCAAAATGGGTGCACACACATTCTACATTACTGTACAGTCTTTACAGCCACACCTACACTTTTCCTCCTAAGTATATATATTGCAATGTATATGGTTGTAAATTGTGATTTGGTCCGCAATTGATATGGACCGAGACTTATTTTTGGTTGGCAAGGTACTGGTACTGATGGGTACCCTAATGAAATTGACTGGATTCTTTGGATCTGATATGTTTGCATGTCAGTTATAAATAGACAGTGCTGGGCAGTGCAAACAAAAATTCACTTGTGCAAGCGCAAATGCGCAAACTTCTCGAAACTTGCGCTTGCGCAAATGCAAACTATTTTATATACAGGTTTCAAAATTAAAATAGGTGCGTTTTTTTTGGGACACCCTGTATAAAATTAAATTTATAGTAAATCAAATCAAAGACTTTATTAACAGACACACGATCCATAGATATATCAATAATAGATACAAAATTACAATGTTAAATAAATAATAAATAAAAAAAAAATTACAATATTACAAAAAAAAACACTTCAAAGCTCCTCAGAGTCCTCCTCCAACTCCATCGTGAGCAGGTCCATGTTGCCCTTCAGGAACACAAACCTCTCAAAGTTCTCAGAGGTCAGGCTGCACCTCTTGGGCCAGGTCTGCCTGGAGGGGAGCTTGAAGCTGGGGTTCAGGTACTTGAGGAACCTGGTGAAAGATGGGGACTCCGTGGTTTTGGCGGGCAACATCTCTTCAACCATGAACCTGTGGAGAAGTTGAAAATGAAATTCATTTTGAACATTTTCAATAAATGTATTTTAAAACATAAGTTACAAAAAAGATTAGGTATGATTGTAAGGAAAGTCTTTATCTTATCTTTACAATGAATTTTTATTTTTATATCATATAAATATTTGATATATTTAATAAATTATTTAAATTATTCAGTTATTAGTGTATAAAATTAAGATTTATAATTATTATTTATTTACCTGTGCAAAAGGTCCTGGGCCTTGCTCTTGTTGAAGGCGGCAGATCCAGCAAAGGAGGACTCTATGCTGGCCTGGCGCATTCTCTTGGAGCCAGAGTCCTTGGTGTCACCAGAGAGGGACTGGCCGCGCTTGGACCCACCAGTGATGGCAGCGAGGAGGTCTTTGCTCTGGTTGGGGTGAACCTTGAAAAAAAAAATTATAAATTATATTGTAATGACAGTGATATGCAACAGAAGTGTTTGAATTGAGACAAAGTATAATTTATTATTTAATATTTAATTATATTTTAATAAATAATAATTTCTAAAGTTAACTACTTACCAAGTTTTTTTAAAATTTTAAATTTATAAATAAACTTAAACTCACATGCTGGTAGTGGCTCTTGAGGGTGTACATGCTGATGGTGTTGAAGCTGACCTTGGCCTTGCACCTCTTACAGATGATGCTGCCCCTGTAGACCACCCTGCCCCTCTCAACCACCCTGCCCCTCTCAACCACCCTCTTCTTGCTGGTCAAAGGTCCAAAGGTGTCCAGGTGGGGCCAGGGGTTGTTGAGGTCCTCTTCCTCCTGGTGAGGCTCTGAGCCATGGCTGGTCACGCTGCTGGCCAGGCTGGGGGCAGAGGTGGGGCTGAACAGAGACTGGTGTCTGAGGCTGTCCATGGTTCACTAGTTATAGACAGTAGTTATGACTTATGAAGTTTCTAGAAGTTGCTAGAGTAGTTAGTAGTTTGAACTCTGAAATAAAATTAAAATCAACTAATCAAACAAATGTGTTTCACTAGCATTGTTGGTATACTGAGTGCTCACTGCTGTCTGGCAGTCACGTGTTTATGAGCTAAATCCACTATTTTTAATTTTTTTTTTTTCACGTTTGCGCAAATACTTGCGCAAATGCAAATGTGCAAGTTTGCGCAAGAATTGGCGCAAATACAAATGCGCAACCGAAATCACACTTGTGCAATTTGTGTTTTGCGCAAGTGTTTGCGCAAGTGCCCAGCACTGTAAATAGATGTAGAGTGTAACATATTTGTGGATAGTAGCCTATTATGACTTTGATCCTCTGGATCCAGAGATTCTATCTCTAGTTTTAAATTGATAATTAGTTTTAAATTGATAATTAATTAGTTTTGTAAAAATTGGTTATTGCCAATGTACAGGCAATTTTTACATAGTGGAGCGGGCCAGCCACCTTGATGGGCCAAAGTGGCCCCTAGTGTGTCCACTATAAAAATTTCTTATGTTCTTACCTAGGCCCAACTAAAACATTGGGTTCAGGCTATTTCTGAATTTCAGCCTCATTTGCAGTATTAGGCCCAAGCCTAGGCCAAACTTGAACTGCAATATCTCTATAAGTTGGTCTGGCCTCTCCCTCACTAATAGACCCTCTGGGCTGATTAAAATTTTTTATTACAGTACTACACTTGTCACAAAACCACATCAATTTGACATTAAGCTTAGAAGCAGCATTTATACCTTTATATGTATTATTTGTAAGGCCTTTGCAGCTTACGTGATACCAGTCATCACATCTATCACATGCAATAGCTCTATCTTTATTCTTAACTTCCTTTTTACAAACTACAGTCACTGTCAAAACCCATTTTTGTAGGGTAGGCTATGTTGCTAAGTTAGGTCCTAGGCTTAAAGATTTTGTTGACTGACTAACTTTGATACTATCTAGTTATATCAAAATAGTTACTCAGGTTAGGTCAAGTGGGATTCTTACCTTGTGGTTAGGCTAGGCTATTGGAATAAGCTAAGCTAGGCCTGTACAAACAAGTACAGGTAACACTGGAGTGATCTTGTACCAGTCAAAAAACAATTCCAAAATGCAGGATCAATCTCAACTGCAGCCCTGGAAAAATTTCAATACCACACTCCTGGTTTCAGTAATAAATAATTTGAACTTTTTGTTAACAAGCAATTCTAGGCATGTCCAATTACCAATAGCAAAGACTACTACACAAGATTTGGTAATTATTTGTTTTTTGACCCAGTCTCTTTTTATAATGAGAGCAAACGTTTCTGGTCAATTTGGAGGTGCTCTGCACGAATCTGCCATCCGTTTCCTGTGCAAATGCGTAGTTTTTGAGATATCGTCATCTCGAAAACCGCATTTGCACAGGAAACAGATGGCAGATTCGTGCAAAACACCTCAAAATCGACCAGAAAAGTTTGCATTCGTGCTAAACACAACCTAACCTAACCTAACCAGTCACCTTATTTTGGAGGATTCATCCACGATCAAATTTAGCATGGCCAAAATGCAACTCGTCAAGTTCAACAATCGTGCCCTCGCCCCCAATTGGTTTCTGATTGTCCATCCACTTTTCACACACTTCACCACAAAAAGATTTCCAGTTAACAATGGACTCACTGCTTAGTTTTATAACTTTCTCGGCATAACGTTGTGAAAAATATTTTCGCAAATAAATATTTATGAACCGTTTTTATTCACCGAGAAGTTGCAATGTTCCAGCCATGTGCCCTTAAAGATGGAAACAGTAAATCCACACTTGCGCTTATTTTTTTGATTTTTTTTTACGGCACCTAAACACCTTCGAGTCTTGTCTTAAAATACAGGCAGTATTACATTTAGGGCAAATTACGGATGTCAGAATTATGCCATGATTGGAAAAAACGGTAAATATGGATATTATGGCCTCCACCAAGTTGACAATACTGGCTATTATCAAACGTTTTAGCATAATTTTAGGAGTCTAATGGTATATGTTATTATTTGTGCAATTGCGTATTTATAATGTTATAGGCTTTTAAAGAAATTATTTTCGTAACTCCATTTTTTGAATGACATCATCATAAGTATATCTATTTGGGTGGAAAAAAACAAAAAATGAAGTATCATGTTTTCCATTTTCTTCATCAGTTGATTTTCCAATATGGTGTGTAGAGGATGTGAAATGTATTTCGAAGATGTTATTATGGAAATTAACAATAGTGATAATTCTGCTGTAAAAATTTTTGTTAAACATGGTGTGGTACAGTCGTATTTTATATGCAGAGTGTGTGGATCTTTATGATTCCATTGATATTAGGGTTAGGTAGGTTGGGTTGGTTAGGTTAGGTAGGTTAGGTAGGTTCTCTAGCAATTTGGACACTGGAATGCATTTTTCTAGTAATATTTGATGTGCAATGTTAAAATCTGGCCTTCATTTTATGGGGAAATGAACCAAAATATGTTAAAACTTTGAAGTCTCATAACTTTTGATTGGTTCATTTCCACATAAAATGAAGGCCAGATTTGAACAAAACACACCATACACTACTAGGAAAATGTATTTTGGCATCAAAATTGGGTGGAGGCCGTAATATCCATATTTACCGAAAAAACATCTAAACTTTTATCTTCATCGAGGCCAACAAGGCGGATTAGGTCTTCAAAATCAAGTTCACAAGATTGACACGTCATAACAGTAGAACAAAAATCACCACACTAACAAAAAACAGAAAGAAGTAGCCAAAAAAAGCCAAGAAAAATCTCCAAAAAAGTCCAAAAAAGGTAGCCAAAATAAACAAACCCACCGAAATTTATATATATACATATTAGAAAGTAGAAAATATTTGTTTTAAAAAAGTACATTTTATACAAATTTGCACAAGATAATATATATATTTTCTTATTCAGTTTTGATTGGTTATTCAATATACAGTGGCGGTCCTAGCTTACATGACGCCCTGGGCGAACCTCACCTTCAGCGCGCCCCCCCCCCCCCCCCCCCCCCCTGTTCGCCAACACACACACATTCGAATCCCCCAAAATAAAGGACAGACATAACTCTTTCACAAAATAGCTTTTTATTGGACTAATTGTTGGAACTTCAGAACCAAAACAAAGACTCAAATTTCTGAATTTTACAAATCCTTCATCACGTAAATAGAATAACTCACTTAAGAGAATGTAATTATGATACTATGAACAGGAAAAATACAAATTAAATTGCACAACTGCCATAAATAAACTAGAGAATCAAATTTCTAAATTGTACAAATGCTCTATCACATAAATAGAATAAGACACTTAAGAGAGGGTAATTATTATGCTACACTTTGAACAAGAAACAAAATAAATTGCACAACTGCCATCTAAAGCCTGACTCTTCTTACCTTCCTTGATGCAAAGTCATTGATCTTTTATTATTTATTTTATTTTATTTTTTATTTTTATTTATTTCTTTATTTATTTATTCTTTATTTTTATTTTTTTTGCAGGCGCTCATGCCGCCCCTCCACAAATGCCGCCCTGTGCGGCTGCCCATATTGCCCATATGAGGAACCGCCACTGTCAATATATATTGCTGTTATAGCTGGGTGTGACTGGGTCAAAAAACGAATATTAACCCAAGATTTAAACTAAGTTCAATGGTTGAGTTCAAAGAATCAATTGCTTGTGATTAGGCTAGGGTATCAGAATAAGCTAAGTAGGTCTGTATCAGAACTTAAATTATTGGCCTTAAATAGAAACAACAGCTAAAATTTAACACAAAAACCTTTAAAACTTGTAAATAAACATTTTTAGATAATAACTGAAGGCTAAACAGCAATAAATATACAGGGCAAATGTAATAATATTAATACAAAAGCATAAAAGTCAATTTGCTAGAGCATAGCCAACACGTCTAACAATTGAATCTGACCTTCATTTTTGCTGCAAATGCACTGTTATGGAGATAATCCCCCCTGCCCCCCACCATAAGGCTTTGAAGAGCAGGGAAATTGTGGGCTAAAAAGGCCAGAATCAATTGAAACCACATTAAATACACCAGAAAAACCTATTTTCATCAGTAATATTCAAGGCAAAAGTAACCTAACCTAACCCAGTCCAAGTGGGATGTCATATCTAGGCCTAGGTTAGAACCAGTCTTGATATTTTCATTAAAACTAATGAAAATAACATGGTTAATATGTTTTAAATGACATGGGCTGGATCTGTAAATCAAAATAAATTTTTATGAGGTAGTTTTAGTCACTTTATTCAAATTTGTCACTCATTTTTTGTGCAAATGCAAATTAATGGTGAAAATTATGATACTAATATATACAGGGTGGGCCGTAAGTTTCCATACATAGGAAAAATAAACATTTTTTTATGGACAACCATTTTTATTTATATAATATGCTCTACATGGTTGCCATTGTTTTGAAAACACATTTCAATACGTGTTCCCCACTGTTGATGAACACGCATTAGCACAGTTGATGTTATGCTTGTAATGGCGTTGGTGATACGTTCCTTTAGATGATTTATGTCTCGTATCTTTTCCTGATACACCATGGCCTTCAAGTGCCCCCAAAGATAGAAATCAAGCGGGGTGAGATCTGGGGATCTGGGAGGCCACTCCACAGGACCACGCCGACCAATCCAAGCATCCGGAAACTGCTGATCCAAATACCGACGCACGTGAAGACCATAATTTAAATTTTCCTATGTATGGAAACTTATGGCCCACCCTGTATATATATATATATATAAATACACTCGTTTTTGGTCCAATGAGTATAATTTTAGGCTATTTTTTTGCTACTCTGCGACATAATTAGTTTGTTGGTTTCTGCTCTGGCTATTTTTTTTTTTCTAATTGGATTCAGTTTGGTGGTGGTTGTGATAGAATTATGACGTGCTGTTCGTGTGGTTTCAACTTTGAGAACTTGATTTGTCATGTGCCCTAGATGAAGACAAGGCATTGGATGTTTTTATCAATTACAACATTATTCTCTCATCCTTAACTTGCCCAAAATGTGACAGAGAGTGCCTAATACAAAAAGATCAGGAGATATTTAGGTGAAATAACCAATATTAACCTGTTAGGTCAACTGAGTGCCCGGTTACCTAGGTCAACTGAGTGCCCGGTTACCTTGGTCAACTGAGTGCCCGGTTACCTAGGTCAACTGAGTGCCCGGTTACCTAGGTCAACTGAGTGCCCGGTTACCTAGGTCAACTGAGTGCCCGGTTACCTAGGTCAACTGAGTGCCCGGTTACCTAGGTCAACTGAGTGCCCGGTTACCTAGGTCAACTGAGTGCCCGGTTACCTAGGTCAACTGAGTGCCCGGTTACCTAGGTCAACTGAGTGCCCGGTTACCTAGGTCAACTGAGTGCCCGGTTACCTAGGTCAACTGAGTGCCCGGTTACCTAGGTCAACTGAGTGCCCGGTTACCTAGGTCAACTGAGTGCCCGGTTACCTAGGTCAACTGAGTGCCCGGTTACCTAGGTCAACTGAGTGCCCGGTTACCTAGGTCAACTGAGTGCCCGGTTACCTAGGTCAACTGAGTGCCCGGTTACCTAGGTCAACTGAGTGCCCGGTTACCTAGGTCAACTGAGTGCCCGGTTACCTAGGTCAACTGAGTGCCCGGTTACCTAGGTCAACTGAGTGCCCGGTTACCTAGGTCAACTGAGTGCCCGGTTACCTAGGTCAACTGAGTGCCCAGTTACCTAGGTCAACTGAGTGCCCGGTTACCTAGGTCAACTGAGTGCCCGGTTACCTCGGTCAACTGAGTGCCCGGTTACCTCGGTCAACTGAGTGCCCGGTTACCTCGGTCAACTGAGTGCCCGGTTACCTCGGTCAACTGAGTGCCCGGTTACCTAGGTCAACTGAGTGCCCGGTTACCTAGGTCAACTGAGTGCCCGGTTACCTAGGTCAACTGAGTGCCCGGTTACCTAGGTCAACTGAGTGCCCGGTTACCTAGGTCAACTGAGTGCCCGGTTACCTAGGTCAACTGAGTGCCCTTGATGATTGGTTAGGTTAAGTTGTGATATTTTCATTAGTTTAAACAAAAATGATGAGCGCAAACTTTTCTGGTTAATTTTGAGGTGTTTTGCATGTTTTCTGTGATAATGCGTCATTTACAAGATCTTGTAACATGAACATGTTAGGTTATGCTTTATTGTATAAAATTTAGTCAAAAATGCATTTTTCAAGTGTGTTTTGGTGTGCTTTGTTCAAATTTGACCTTCATTTCTTGTGCAAATGAACAGAAATACAGTTGTCATTGCATGGCCCAAACACGTATTTCTGTTCATTTGCACAAGAATAAAGGTTATATTTGAACAGAGCACACCAAAATACACTAGAAAAATATATTTTTTATTTCAACTTCAGTCCATGTCATTTGCGACATAATTACCAATAACAACTTAACCTAACCAATTGTCAAGGGCATACAGTTGGGTACCGTAAACCAGGGTGATTACGGACATTTCAAACTCTTCCCTGTGTCGTGTGCAAATATTCCAGTAGAATTTGTGACTTTATTTCTATAAAGTTGTATCTTGGTCTGTACTATCATGTGCCATAGACAGAATCTTTATTTAGCCTTCCATTACACAGTTATTGCCAAAAAAGTTGGTGTTCAGAATCACCACAGACTTGGGGTGATTACGGATGCTTTTCTCTATAGCAATACTGCATTGTTCATGTGTCTGAAAACTCATTACATTGTGGGGTGATTGTGGCCAATGAAAGTCTCCTAAAAAGTTTTAAAAAAAGTTGAATAAAGCTTTTTTCATAAAAAAAAGGCCACAAAACTGTCCCTCGCGGGAGTCCCCGAGAATGTCAACCTGAAAAGAGGAATTCCTGTAAAAAGCCATATAATGATTGAAGTTAAGGGCAAAATTGGAAGTGAATAATACAAGTGCATGTATTTCGTAGGCAAGTTACCTCATTGAAGAGCTTCTATGGCAGCCAGAACCATGAAGGAGCAGCCCTTCCCTCACACATGTCCACAGACCCTGAAAGGTGGAGAGGAGGAATTTTGGTCATTAAACATAAACTTCAAATTGGATTTTGAATAGGATGTAGATGTTCATGGTTGGCAGTATACAGTACTAGTGTACTACCTACCTCATTACTTTGCTTCCACTCTCTCCTCGAAGCTGTCCTTGGAGTAATTCCTCCGTGACATAGCACCTGCAATCCTGGTGTACGTTCGTGGCATTTGGAGACTAAGTGAATGAATGAATTAATTAAGAAATGGCTGAAAAAGAAAAATGTTTAGTCATGCATTTTGAGGCTCAGGTTATGCATTTTTATAAATAATTAGAAGATAAACAGGTTAATTACAGGTTTTATAGGTATGGGGTGATTATGGACACCTTGCTCGGATTGGATGCAAATGTACTTTGATGCAAATGTACTTTGATGCCTGTAACCACAAAATGAAAATTCCTATCAACACCACGTCTTTTGCATAACTAATTCGGATAATGGGACTATCATTTGGGGTGGTACAAATCTGCAGATTTTTATTGTCCATTTTGTGAGGGGGGCCGTACATTTTGGTGAAAAAAAATGTGCACTTTCAGAATATGCCTTCCCAAGCACCCTGTAGAATGTCTTGAAGGGTGGAATAAAAATTGTCATTTGCCAGTGACCGGCTTTTCATGAGCTTTCCAGTGCTGCAAAAAGAATACAAAAAAATTAATTACAATCCACAGCACAGCACCATAAAGTGTAATGGGTCAAAAATGTCTGGAATCACCCCATGGGTTGGAATCACTCCAGTTTATGGTAATTATTAGGTCATCTCATAAGTAATGCGGCATTTAAATTTTTTTTTTTTTTTCCATTTTTATCATTGTTTTACAGATAGAAATCAAACAACTCTTTGAAGTTATTTATATTTAAATAAATATTTATTTAAATATAAATAACTTCAAAGAGTTGTTTGATTTCTATCAGTAAAATAATGATAAAAATGGAAAAAAAAAAAAATTAAAAAATGCTGCATTACTTATGGGATGACCTAATATGTTGCCGACCACATAACCTGAACTTTTGGTCAAAAATACATTTTTCAAGTGTATTTTGGTGTGCTCTGTTCAAATATAACCTTCATTTCTTGTGCAAATGAACAGAAATAGGTGTTTGGGCCATGCAATGACAACTGTATTTCTGTTCATTTGCAAAAGAAATGAAGGTCATAGAACAAAGCATGGTCATTTTTTGATAGTTGCTAGACAGCGTTTTTTAACTTTTTTTTCTTGGCAATCCATACTTTAGACAAGTCTAAGAAACTTTTCTTCCATGAGTTTTCTCAGCAGATGACTGATTACTGAGATATCTATAGATAAAATTGATATATATCCAAGAATTTTTCTAAGTCCAAAACCGTCTTCTCTGTGTCTTTTGGGATTCTCTTGTTCGTTTATTTGTGCGTTTCTGAAGGGAATATAACTGCGCATGCGCCACTGATTTTAATTTAACCAATCACAAATGGCATCATTGTCTTAGCCAATAAAATTGAACCGCCCTCGTGCTGGGCTTGATTTGAATTTGAATACCGTAGCTCACTTTAGCCATGGCATCAGTGTGTGGAGGCTGCACTCTCACTTACTATGAAATTATAACCAAAGCCCCCGGTTCGGAAATGTGGCTATGATAAGGTTAGGTAAGCCTTCTGTGGTAATCTGATTCTAAAATTTCTGATGAAAAATGTTTTCTGGTATGTTTTTAGGTGATTCAAATGATTTTGATCTGTTAGGTTAATTGAATGCCCAGTTAGGTCAACTGTACGCCCTTGATGACTGGTTAGGTTTAGTTGTGATATTTTCATTAAAACTAATGAAAATCATGCTAACTCAAAAATGAATGATTTGCTATAGAAACAATGGTCAAAATCATTTGAATCACCTAAAAACACGAGAAAAACATTTTTCATCAGAAAAACAGTCTGGTGACTATCAAAAATTGACCCAAAGCACACCAAAATACACTTGAAAAATGTATTTTTGACTACATTTTATACAATAAAGCATAACCTAACATGTTCATGTTATGAGATCTCATAAATGATGCATTACCACAGGAAGTGTGCAAAACGCCTCAAAATTAACCAGAAAAGTTTGCTCTCATCATTTTCATTTAAACTAACGAAAATATCACAGCTTAACCAATCATCAGGGGCATTCAGTTGACCTAACTGGGCATTCAGTTGACCTAACTGGGCATTCAGTTGACCTAACTGGCATTCAGTTGACCTAACTAGGCATTCAGTTGACCTAACTGGGCATTCAGTTGACCTAACTGGGCATTCAGTTGACCTAACTGGGCATTCAGTTGACCTAACTGGTTAATATTGGTTATTTCACAGAAGTATCTTCTGATCTTTTCGTATTAGGCACTCACTGTCACATTTTGGGCAAGTTAAGGATGAGAGAATAATCCTGTAATTGATAAAAACATCCAATGCTTTATCTTCATCTAGGGCACATGACAAATCAAGTTCTCAAAGTCAAAACTATATGAATGGCATGTCATAATTCTATCACAAACACCAGCAAACTGAATCCAATTAGGAAAAAAAAATAGCCAGAACAGAAATGACACTAATTAAGTTGCAGAGTAGCATGACATCATACCACCCCTGACTACAAATACACTAAATATATATATATATATATATATATATATATTTATATTATTATTATTATTATTATTTTCTACAATAGTTTGCACAAAAAATAACTAATAGATTTGAAAAGAGCCGGTAATATTAACCCACAAAAATGTATTTTTGACCAAAAGTTCAGGTCATGTAACCAGAAACATATTAATCTACAGTTGACCTAACCAGGCATGGGTACCCCATAATGAATTTGAGACCCAGAAAGGGAAGTAGTACCCCTAACATAACCTAGGCCTCAATGACGTCCCACTGGGAGTGGAAACTTCCATCACAGACAGCCATTGTAAAGTGACTGTTGAATTAAAATTTCAGCCACTGGACCTGTGCAGGAGTATCACGTGACAGTGGGGCAGCCACTGATTGGCTAATGATAATAACATGACTACATACACACAGGATGAGATGGTTGGACTAGTGAATAATGGCGGCAAAATTTAATTTTGAAAGTAAATATCTCAATAAATATGAATTTCTGGCAAAATTAGTATAGAATAAAGTTTTCTTGTTTTTTTCGCTCTGTCTTACTGTATAAATATCAATATTGAGTTTGGTGGATATGTTGTACTGAATCTTAACCAAACTGAAGCTCAGTTATGATACTAATGACTAACTTAATCAAGAATCTGTGGATTTAGAAGTGCTCATTAGTAAGACTGAGAAAGCAATAAAATCTTTTACTACCGGTACCAATTCCCCTGATATTGCTGCTGATTTAAATTTACCTTCCTGCTCTTAGTATGGCTGAATCCCAACCTGATTGTACCCAGGCAGCTGCAAAGATGTCAACAGATTCTAGTAAGCTGAGTATCTCTGTTTCTCAAGATTACTCCTCTCTCCCTGAATATGTCGCTTATCTATATGTCAAAAGTAAGACTGATGTTAAGTTAACCTAACCTCAATCCTTTTGGGATTCAAAAATCCATTGGAAGTATTTGTGGAGGTCTGGTCAAATCAGGGTAAAATCCTATTTTAATATGGTAAATTAAATTGGCAGAGTATGAGTACAGGGGCCCCCAATATGCCCAGTTAGGTCAACTGTATACCCTTGACAATTGGTTAGGTTAAGTTGTGATATTTTTGTTAGTTTTAACGAAAACATCACAACTGGTTCTAACTGCATGGGGTATCCATGTCTGGTTAGGTCAGTTGTATGCAGGGTTGGCACACAAAAACCCAACCCAAAACCCACAGGAATTTTCAGTGGGTTTTGGGGTTTTTGGTCCAAGATATTTATTTAAAAATAATTGAAATTTTTATGATCGCTACAGTATTCAATTGTAGCTAATTAGAATGCTTTGGCATATTGATTATTTCAAGTAAGCTGACTTATAAAACAGTTCTTAAATTATGCAACATGTAAATAAAGATTATGAAAAATTGAAAAGTTTTATTGGCCTTTTAAATGGTGCCCAGACTACAGACATAAATAGAGTACAGTAAAAGTAATGAATGTTATATAAAGGTATATATACTGTATACATATTATTCACAAGTATTACTTGATCTTAAATGCTTATGAATTCTAACAAGCATCTCTGCCTTCTCTTCCCCAAGCCTATTTCTTAACTTGCTCCATACTATACCAAATATACTAAAGAATCTTTCAAGAGAACCAGAGTTAGCAGCACAGCTTTGCAAATTTTTAATAAATGTTGCAAATCCTGCAGACAAATTCTGACCCTTTGTTTCCTTCATCTCAACATACATCCACTACTTGTACCCTGTCATACTGTTAATAAATGAGTCTCTAAACATATATCCTGGAAAAATACTATTGTCCTTCAGTCTAAAAGAGCAATAAGCTGGCATGAATTCTGGAGAGACGTCTCTCATTCAGCCACTCCGCTGCACTTTTCTCCATCAGGTTGCTCAATTTCCTTCCTGAAATTAAAAAAAGTTCCAAAATAGAATTAAGCTAACTTAAAATGTTAGCTGAATTTAAAAGCTGAATTTAAAATTTAAATTAATTAATTTGAAGCTAGTGAACCAACCTTGATACTTTGGGTGAGTAATATATGCAAGAAAGTGACATGGTTCTAAGGCTTCTTCAAATCTGCTTGCAATGTAATCTTTGTATGCATATGCAGCTAGTTCTCCTCTTCTAATACATTAAGCCATATATCAACAGCATCTGCCAATGTTGTGTTGTCTCTTTGCATCTAGAAAGAGAAAATATAAAAATAATGAAGTAAAGTAGTAGGAACTATCAGGTCATCCCATAAGTAATGTCGTTTTTTACGATAGGATAAGTTTAAACTAGTCCTACTCAGTTTAAGCATAAATTTTCCAAAGGTTATATCTAAGAGGAGATCTATCATGTTTCGCTACATACTTTACAGACCTTGACCAGTGAAGATGTGTTTTGCTTTATGTGAACCCCTCATAAACATGGAAGTATCAGAAGAGTATATCAGGCATACAGGGCCGTAACTAGGGTTTAGAAATTAGTGAGGTCCAGATTTTTTTTCGAGCGCGGCGGGACGAGCAAAATTCAGACCAAAATGACATCTACAAACACAACCCAAGCTTATACACTAAACACAAAACCCTTGTCTATAATAAAAGCCCTCTAATGTTTAATACACGCTCGACGCTCCCTCTTTTCAAAAGAAAAGCGGTAATATGCGTTTCATACACGGAGAATGGTTCAGTCTCTTTTTTTTTTTTTTAGGAAATAATTACCGAGATCCGGACCTCGGTGACCTCATAGGTAGTTATGGCCATGCAGGCATATAATGCTTTACAAGTTCAAAAAAGGGAATAGTGCTACTGAAGCAACGTGAAACATTCAGGATGTTTATGGCAATGATATTCTGCATGTGAGGAAATGTCAAAGATGGTTTCAAAAGTTTAGGAATAGTGACTGCTGTTTGACAGATGCAGCACGCTCTGGACACCCTGCTGAGTTTGATGATGACCTGCTGTTAGCTGCACTTGAAGAAGACTGTTCAACAGCTGTCAAAGAATTGGCCCAGAAACTCTATTCATTCCCATCCACCATCCATCGACATTTGCAACAACTCGGGAAAGTGCCTAAGTTAGGAAAATGGGTGCCACATGAATTGTCAGTTGACAATCTGAGGGTGTGGGTAAACATTAGCACAGTTCTTCATTCCTATGAACTCTAAGATCTGTTTTTGCACTGTTTAGTGACTGGTGATGAAAAGTGGATAATGTACCAGAATGTTAAGTGCCGTCGACAGTGGGTTTGTGCCAGAGAACCAGTGACACCACAGCCAAAACCAAATCTCACCCTCGGAAGGTGTTGCTTAGTGTTTGGTGGGATAAAGGTGGTGTAAAGGTGGTGTAATACACTTTGAAACCTTAGCACACAACCAAACAATCACCGCTCAAGTCTACTGTCAACAACTGGATCGATTGAACACTGCACTAAAAGAAAAGAGACCTTCTTTGGTTAATTGGAAAGGAATCGTGTTCAACCACGACAACGCACATCCTCATACCACTCAGATCACTTCTGCAAAAATTGAGGAGCTTGGGTGGGAAAAACTTCCACATCCTCCATATTCTCCAGACCTTGCACCTTCAGATTATCATATCTTCAGGAGTCTGCAAAACTATCTTGATGAGAAATAGTATACTTCTTTAGATGACTTGCACACCAGGCTTTGTACATTTTTTGCCTCAAAACTGCCTGAATTTTATAAACATGGCATTGAAAAGCTTGTAGGACATTGGCAGAGTGTCATTGATTTCAATGGAAAATATATACTAGATTAAAAAATTTCAGTTGAGTTTTTTTTTGTCCTTCAAATTCTGATCTAAAAAATGACATTACTTATGGGATGACCTGATAGAAAAGCATAAAAATACCTAATTAACTCTATTAACATAAATGTCTACTAAAACGTAACAAACCTTATCTAATGCTACTCCAATAATTTGCAATTGAGCCTGTAAATTATGAGCTTCTCTGAATCATCAAATTGTCCAAGAGCTTTCCAATACTGGTACCCCAACAGAAAAAAGAAATAATTTGGATATACTTCTGATTTACAATTTTATAAGTAATGCAAACTCAACTACCATGCTATTGATGTTATGTAAGCATAAATCATAATGGGGTTTGTGAAAAAACTATATAGGACTATGGGTTGATTGCCTGTTGCCCTCATCTATCAGAAATTTCCAGCAGATTTCAGTGGAGAGTTAATGACAAAAGCCCTATGTTTTTTCGTTAGAGAGTTGTGTATGTGTGGGTCTTCAAAGGACCTTATTATTTCATTGAGCCTCACTTCTCTTCGTAGGACATGATGATGTTTTTTGATGTAAGGCCACGGTGCGATGGAGATACACAATGAGTTGATTTGATGTAATTAATATAGGCAGTCACTATATTTAAATTCCTGAAGGTATAGGCCTATCCTTTTGCTTTATTAGGTTTATATCACATGTTATTCACTCAGAACTTATAGGAAGATAAAGTACATCTTCCTTGCTTAAAAGCAGGGCTTAACATAAGCAAGCTCTGAGTATGTATGGTTTTTCCATAGGGTTTAAATTTTAAGTCTACAAATATGATATCTATTTTATGTGTTAAGTGTTATGATAAATGAAAAACTAAATGCCAAAAACCATACTTACATGAGTTTGATGGTGATTGCTGAAGTATCTATTTACTTCAATTATATGCTTTAGCACTGTTGTAGGTGTGACTTCTTTTTCAACCAAGTTTAAATAATGTGCAGAACAACCGTAAGTAACTAAATTAGGATATTTTGCTTTCAAAGCTCCTTCATTTTTGCCATTTTATTTTCATTGTCTGTGCATACAGCAAACACCCAAAACAAAGAATAATTTTATGAATTTCATCTAAAATTTTCAAGGATTGGCAAGGAACTATTTTAAATGAGTTTTCAGAAAATGGTAAGTCTCAAATTTGTTAGGTGTTTGTCTAAGTGTATGGTATTCTATTATTATTATTAGGCAAACTGTTCTGTGATGAATTAGAAATATGTAAACTAAATACCAATACTTAGGTTATGAATTTACTATTACCATTTGGTTTAAACTATTAATACTTACATCTTTTCCATATCTTTCTTTCATTGTTCTTATTGCATCTACTGTAGTGTTAAACCAGCACAATATTCAGATGTTTTTTTTGTACTTCCAACATCTACAGCAGACATAGGTGTATGGCACCTAATCTTTTTGAGGGGGCTGATAAAATTTGCCCAAATTTTTTAAGTTACAACAAAGAATGCCCGAAATTAGATAGTTAATGTAATTAACTGTATATATATGAAATTAGGATCATCACAGGCTCAGGCTCCCTCACTCCAAGAGGCCATTAGAAGCACTAATGTTACCAAAGGATACATGTCATGCGTTGCAAAATTGACTCCTTAACTGCGGAGCGCGCACATTTGTGCACTCGGTCATCAATGAGATATTGCGGAGTGCACACATATGTGCACCATGAATTTATCGTGAATAACAGCCTGCGGAAAGCACAAATATGTGTGCTTGTCTATGATTCATTGATTTTGTTTTAACTCATGACGTCAGTCACACTCTGATTGGTTAAAAATATCAGTACATAAATTAGAACTGTTGTATTTGAGTTATTGCCAGACATTGCGTGCGTGTGAAGAGTTTCATGCTCTGTGAAGCCAAAACAGGCTATATATATAACTTTATTATATATACAGGTAAAGGAACACAGATTCCTATAAATGTTGGTGATGTAGATGAAACAAAGCGGTCCCATTCAACCAACATAGTCATCTCACTTATGGAAAATATGTTGGATAAAGGGTACTTCCTCGGCCTAGATAATTACTATTCGAGTATATTTCTGTTTGATTATCTTGTGTCACACAAAACAGATGTCATTGGAACTGTGCGAAAAAACAGAAAAGGACTGCCAAAGGAAGTGACATCAGCAAAGTTGAAGAAAGGTGAAACAGCTGTTCAATACAGAAATAGATTGATGGTCATGAGGTGGAAAGATCGAAAAGATGTTTTTGTCATGTACTATTCATGATGCGAAAATGGAAACCATAACAGCAAGAGGTGGTATAGAAAAGCAAAAGCCAAAAGTTTGCATAGACTATAAACATAATATGGCAGGAGTTGATTTGATGGATCAGTTTCTCTCGGCTACAAACTGTGCAAGATCTCATTTGAAGAGGTATTATAAGAAGATTTATTTACGTTTCTTGGATATAAGTGTACTGAATGGACACGTAATTCATAAAAAACTAGGCGGTAGTCTTACTTTTCTGCAGTTCAAAGAGAGAGTGATTACAGCTTTATTTGAAAAATATGGACACAGCACTGACAGTTCCAGTTCTAGTAGTGAGCCTACAAATGATCCAACTCCAGCTCGTCTGACTGGCCGTCATTTTTTGGAAGAGTCTTCTATTATTGCATCAGGACACCAAAGAAGGCAATGCGTTGTATGTGCGAAAAGAAAACAAAGAAAAGTAGTACAGTTTTTATGCAAACAATGCAAAGTATTCATTTGCCCTACAAAATGCTTTGAAGATTACCACACAAAAGTCAACTTTGCCTAAAAATAGTAAGTAAATAACTTTTCATTTAAAAATTTTCTGTATTTTTCAGTATTTAACAAATATATTTTCCTCATATATATAGTCTAAATCAAGTTGAACAATAATAAATGTTGATACATCATCGAAAAAAACTATATAAGCAACACAACAAACAAAATTTTGGTAAACCCCAAATTTACAAAATTTGGGGAACATGACTCCGCACTGTGCATTCATTTTCGTTCGGAGCCTCACGCAGCTAAGGGGTTAATTGTATGATTTTTCTTTTTTATGCAACTTCCCTACTGGTACTTAGTTAATTTTGATTAATAGGGCATAAAACTCTATAAAATATTTTCTTAATGCATATATGGAAAAACTATACGCACTCACAACATGGTATCATATGTGGTACATTTATTTCATAATTAAATATAAATTATTAATTAATTGAATTAAATATCTATACAAAATTGCCTCGGGATTGGCGACATAGCCTATTGGGAATGAAATAATTGAATTGCCATACGTACAAAGAACCTGTATGTATGAATCAGCCTCACATAGCAACAAGAAAACCCAATTTATTGTTTAGTCTACCAAAAGTAGACAAACAAAATTTGCTAGAACGGCAAATAATACACGAGAACCAAGGAACGGCTCTCAGGGCTGTTTATTCGCGAACGCTTTAAACGGGAAGACGTGTCTAAATTTTCCCTCAAGTCCTGAGTGAATTCCTTATAATAAAAACCTAATGACTATAAAAGGATAGGCCTATTCCTTCAGGGGTTTATATAGTGACTGCCTATATTAATTACCTTAAGTAAATTCGCCGCGTAACCCCATCGTGGCGGCCCTACACCGAAAATGACCGTCACGCCCTACATCGAAACAAACAAAGACCCAGCAAAAATAAGGTGAGCAATTTCAGTTTTTTTAACATAAGGCTTTCCCAACTCCCGATGCTAGAATTACCGTAATCAATATAAATATAAAGAGGTCCTTTAAAGACCTACATATTTATAACTCTCTAACGAAAAAGCATAGGGCTTTTGTCGGTAACCCTCCACTGACGTCTGTTGGAAATTTCCAACGGATGAGGGCACAGGCAATCAACCCATAGCCCTATATAGTTTTTTCAATGGTGGCCCTGTGTATGGGGAACTAACCCCTCTAAAATTTACACTGACACACGCAGTGGCTAGGCTTAACTCAGTAGGCCTAACCCCAATTTCAACCGTAACCCCACTATAGTTTTTTCATATGGTGGCCTAAGCAACTGGGAACCGATTCCTTTACCTTTACACTAATCGAAAACAAAGGCTTGTTCATTTAACAGGCATAACTTATTTTAGGTCCTAAAAATAATAGGCCCGCAACATTAAGCCTATTTAATAGGTCCTACTCTTCAAATTCAAAACTAAGCCTTGTTAATTTAACAGGCTTAACTCATTTGAGGTCCTATAAAATAATAGGCCCAAACATAAGCCTACTTGGTAGGCCCAACAAATAGGCCTATTTAGTAGGCCCACCTAACTTTACCTTACATAATAGGCCTACCTCTTAAAGTAGGCCTTACTCTTTACACTCAAGGCCTATCCTAACTAAAAACATTGTGAATTTTTAATTTAACCTGTGGCGCAGGTTATATAAAAAACTTATTACTGTACAGTAATTTAACTTGCTCAACATCATAAAAATTAAACTCAGAACTTTAACACTAACAACAATTATGGAAGACTTGGACAAAAGGGTAAGAAACCCAGACCAAGAAAACAAAAACACAGACCTTGGGGCTACGGCACCATCTCAAAATCACAAAAAATTAATGAGGAAAAAATCAGCACGTAAAGGTGTCATCACCAAACTGTACAATGATTTCAAACAAAAGGAACCTACAAGATATGATCTTGAAACAACATTAAATTCTATTACTCGTTACAAACAAGAAATTTTCATACTAGATGAAGACATAATTACAGAAATTGATGACACAATTGAACTAACAGATGATGAGTATTCTACTCTCCTACTTGACAATGAAAATTACATTACAAAAATTAACAACTATATTTCTGAAATTCAAAACCAACTTGATGAGTGCAAAAAAGAAGACACATACGAAAGCTTCTTAGAAGCTACAAGAAATGCTTCATTTAGCCCTCCCAATGTGGCTGAGGGCAATGAACTAAAATCAAAATTGCCTACACTTGCAGTACCCACTTTTGAGGGTGACAGAGCCAAATTTCAATCTTTTATTGAAAAATTTCATAGCCTTATAGGTAATAAAAACTACATTACAGATGTTGATAAATTTAGTTATTTAGTGAACTATCTGAAAGGCCCAGCCTTAAGATTAGTGGAATCACTACCAGCCATAGGTACTTCTTATTCTGTAGCAATAGAATTACTTAACAGAAATTACATGAATAAGGATGAAATTATACATGATTTGGCTCTTAAAGTAATGAACATGCGAACCCCAAAAGACAACTATGGTGACCTCTTTGATTTTTACTGTGAGTTTGAATGTCTCATGGGACAACTTAAAAACAATAATTTAAACATTGCAGAAACAGCTTGGATCATTCAAGCTGTTGTTTTTGAAAAGCTCCCTTCTAAAGTCAAAGAGATATTTCATCAGAGGACAACTGACATATACCCTAGCCTTAATAAACTAAGAGAAGATTTCCCAACTGTACTAGCACTTTACAAATCAAGTTACACACCCAAAATTTAACACAGAACAAGAAAAAACCAACAATGCAGAAAACCAAAAACCTAACAAAAGATTTCAACACTTACCAGTTACATCAAAACACAACCGCAAAACTCAATTTGCAGAAAATAAAGTGACAGAAAAAGACTCAAAGACTCCTACTCTGCAAAACTTTAATGTAGCTACTTTTGAGTATAATCCCACACCATGCAAATTTTGTTTTAGCAGTGAACATTATTCTACAAATTGTCCCAAATACAAAGACTTTACAGCAAGGTCAAAACGTTGTGAACAACTAAACTTATGCAAAAAATGCACTGGATCAGGGCACCAAAAGTCAAATTGCAAATCAAATTTGATATACAATTGTAAGTTTTGCAACAGTTTTGACCATGTTACCCCTATGTGTAATACACACACAGACATTGGAAAAACTGACAAACATTATGAACAAACACCCAAATCAAACCAAAACAAACAGAAACAAACCAAAAATGCTATGAATGGACATATCAGTTCATCTAGCATTAACCACAATTCAAAAATTCTTTTACCAACCACAACTTTGGAAATCCAAAACAAAAGAGGACAAATAGTACAGGTTAGGTGTCTTTTAGATACCTGCTCACAACAAACATTTGTAACTAAACAACTGATAGAAAAATTGGGACTTCAAAACCAACAAGGAGATGAAGATCTCTCTATTTCATCATTTATCAATAAAAACCCAGTACAAGCCAGTTTTAAAACTGCAAATATAACTTTAACTCTTGATGAAACATTTGAAACCCTTAAGGTTGTTGTTGTGGACAAAGTAGAACAAGAAAAAATACAAATAGCTGGGTTAAAACAAGCTTTGCTCCAACTTCAAAATAAATACACGATAGCTGATAAAACCCTTAATGCAGATGTAGTTGATGATATACATATGCTCATGGGGGCTGACTATCTTCATCTGGTCCATAGAGGCATCATTAAAATTGGAGATGGAATAGCCATACAAACTCCCACAGGTATTGCTCTTTTGGGTGACATAACTAAATACCATCTTACTACTGACACAGAAAACACAGAACATGAACAAAATTTACGCAAAACAAAATCACCACAGTCACAAATTTCTGACTATGTGACAAACTCGAACTACAAAAACACTGTCATAATCCCACATCATTTGAATGAAAATGATTCCACATTGGATGAAGGGTTACAGCAGTTGTGACTATTAGAATCAGTTGGCATAAAGGACAGTACTATTACACATGAAGACCAATTGATGACAGAACAATTTAAGGATACATTACAACACAGAGACAATCAATACTATGTGGAGCTGCCTTGGAAAACACCTTGTCCAGAAATAATGGACAATTTGAAAGTAGCTAAGGCACATCTGTATAAAAATTACAGAAAACTAAAAAATGACAATCTTTTAGAACAATACAACAACATATTCAAGGAACAAATAGAAAGGGGCTTCATTGAAGAAGTTACTGATGAACCCTTTAAAAAACGAGGTTGTCATTATTTAACACACAGGGGAGTTTACAGAGAAGACTCATCCACAACTAAACTAAGAGTAGTATACAACTGTAGTTTAAAAGACACAAATTCTGTTAGTTTAAATGATTGTCTCATGGAAGGCCCAAACCTTGTCTCAGATCTTGTAAAAATTCTCCTTTGCTTCCGTTTAGACAATTATGCAGTACAAAGTGACATAGAAAAAGCATTCCTCTGTATAAATTTGAAGCTTGAGTATGATAAAAATCATCTCAGGTTTTTGTGGTTGAATGATCCACATGACCTTAACAAAGGTTTCAAAACCTACAGATTTAAAGTAATTATTTTTGGAGCAAATTGCTCTCCAAGTATTCTTGCTTTAACAATTAGAAACCACCTAAACTTATTTCAAGAGGACTTAACAGTTCAGTTTTTAAAACAAAACTTTTATGTGGATAACCTCATTGGTTCCACTGTAACTGAAGAGGAATTGCTTGAAATTTACCAAATGTCACAACCCATAATGAAGCAAGGAAATTTTGGATTGAGAGAATGGGTTTCTAATTCTCCTAAATTAAATGAACAAATAACAAAAGACAACAATGGGAACATTGAACCAAACAATTACACGAAAACACTTGGAATGCTTTGGTTTTTAAAACAGAATTCTGAACACGATGACACTCTTTGCACGAAGAGTTATAACTTAAATCCAAATGCCAATACAAAAAGACAAGTGCTTTCAGAATCATCCAAAATTTTTGACCCCATTGGATTATATTTACCAGCAACCATAAGATCCAAAATCCTTTTGCAAGACTTATGGAAAAAGAAAATTGATTGGGATGAACCACTTTCAGTGGAAGACCAACTTCATTGGAAAAAATTAGCCACAGACTTGAACAAAGTTCAAGACATCTACGTACCAAGATGTGCTGGCTACAGATTGAAATCGCAAACACTACACATTTTTACAGATGCCAGCACACAAGCTTATGGGTGTTGTGCCTATTTAACAAGTGAAAATGAAAGTAACTTGGTTTATTCAAAGGCAAAAGTGGCACCCTTAAACCAAAAGAAAACTGTACCACAACTTGAATTATTAGCTGTCTCATTGGGAGTTAAAACAGCAAACTTTCTTTCACAAGTGTATAAAGAAGTTGACATAACAAACATTTACTTATGGACAGACAGTCAAATTTGTCTAACATGGGTGACCAACACAGATACAACTTCTTGCAAAAATATATTTGTGAAAAACAGACTAACAGAAATCAAAACTGCAAACACAAACCTTGGTATCAAATTTAGGTACATAAAAACAAAGGAGAATCCTGCAGACTTTTTGACAAGAGGGCTCTCTTACAAGCTGTTGAAAACAAATAAAATCTGGTATGAAGGGCCCGAATGGCTAACATGTGAGGATCTTTGGCCAGCCAAAGTAGTTAACCTCACACTCAACTCTACAACAACTGAAAAGATCACTGAGGACAAACCTATATTTGACTATCACCTTTATTCAGACCTAAACAAACTCTTGAGAATTACAGTCTATTGCTGCAAGTTTGTCAATAGCTACCTTCTCAAACACTGTCCTCAGAAAGCCTTTTCTAACTTAACAGAAACTGCAACAAAATACTGGCTCAAACAGATACAAGCTTCAGAATTTGACAAGGAGTTGAAGTATCTTAGGTCCAGTAGCACATTAAACAAAGGTATTCCTTCACTTGTCATGGATCTAAATCTGTACCTGGATACAGAGGGTCTGATAAGGTGTAAAGGAAGGCTTAACAAGTCAACTTTGACTTACAACTCTAAGCACCCAATTCTTCTTCCAAGGAGAAATCACTTCACAAAACTCATCATCAGGGATACCCACAACAAAATACACCACATGGGAGTCCCACAAACCCTGACAGAGCTGAGAAAAACTTACTGGCTACCAAAGGGTAGAACTGAAACAAAGAAAATTTTAAACACATGCATTCCTTGTAAACGTATCCATTCACGACCCTTTAAGACCCCAAGCCCTCCAGACCTACCTGTGGAACGAGTAACATTTACTCGGCCATTTGAAACCACGGGTATTGACTACACTGGAGCGGTAAATGTGAGTTTTGGAGACAAAATGGATTCAAAGGAATACAAAGTGTACATTGTACTCTTCACCTGTGCTGCCACACGTGCCATATGTCTAGACATAGTAGAAGATCTGACAGCAGAAGCTTTTATTGCTGCTTTCAGACGATTTTGTGCACACAATTCTGTACCCAAAACTATATGGTCAGACAATGCCACATACTTCAAATCTGGTGAAAGAATTATTCATCAGATTTGTGACAGTGAAACAGTACAAACTCATTTAACCAAACACAACATAACCTGGAAGTACATTCCTGTTAATACACCATGGTATGGTTCAATTTGGGAAAGAAACATACAAACTGTAAAGAACTGCCTTAAAAAGACTATTGGGACAAAACATCTACAACTTTTTGAACTCATGACTATTCTGTCAGAAATTGAAAATGTTGTCAACAACAGACCATTAACTTATGTGGGAGAGGTGGTATTAATGAGCCAGAACCTCTCACACCAAACCACCTAATTAAGGGAGAAACAGTAAACATGTTACCAGAATCTGAACATAACAATACAGAGGATCCAGATTGGGAAATAGGACACAAAGAACTCAACACAAAATACCAACATTTGACACAAATCAAAACTCAATTTATAACAAAATGGAGAGAAGAATACTTAACAAGTCTTAGAGAAAGACATAAACAATTAACCCCCGCAAGGGGGTTCTAAGCTCGTGCTCTTTGTGCTCGTTTGTACGTGCTTGTTCCTGGAGGTTTCACGTGCGCCCTCCCGGCCCTAGCACCCAAGGATGATGGGGCTCGACCCTGCAGTCCTTGGTCTTTTTCCACTTCGACTGTCCCCTCCACCCTTTCTTTTTCCTCTGTCTTTCCTCTCACTTTTTCTTTGTTTTTCCGCTGAGATATGCCCTTTTAAATAGAGGCGAATCGGTTCTTCCTGAACTTAAAAAAAAAAATAAAATAAAATAAACAATTAACAAAACAAAGTTGGAATGATTCAGTCAAAATTGGGGACATTGTGTTGATACATGACAAGACACCAAGACAACATTGGTCAATGGGAAAAGTCTTGGAACTCAAAACTGGTGAAGACGAAGTTACCAGGGTTGTAAAACTGAAAACAGCAACTGGTGAGACCACCAGAGATATCACATTACTATATCCTTTGGAGTGTGGGGCTAAATTAGAACCATTACCCCAAAGGATGGATCAGGATACTATTGGGGAGGAATCTCTCAATGTGCCTGATGTAACTCAGACTAAACCAGACAGGCCTCAAAGAAAGACTGCTTTGAAAGCCAGAAAACTGTTACAAGAAAAAATTAAGACTGGTGACTTATAAAACTTACACAAACTGAGCAAAGTTAAAATGCTTAATAACTTTACTTTAATCCCATAAATTTCCTGTACCTAAAGGGAGTCAAACTGATTGACATAACTTTAACTAAACTTGAGAAGTTGGCCTCTTGAACTTTCATATTTGAATAGGTCTTGAGTAACCTCTCTCTTCCTAAATTTCTACTTCATTCTTTTGATCCATTTTTTACATGTTTTACACAGTTTGTCAAAAAAAATAAATTTTGATCTATAACATACAAATTTTTCTCCGGCCCCCCCCCCGAGTATATGGAAAAACTATATGCACTCACAACATGGTATCATATGTGGTACATTTATTTCATAATTAAATATAAATTATTAATTAATTGAATTAAATATCTATACAAAATTGCCTCGGGATTGGCGACATAGCCTATTGGGAATTAAATAATTGAATTGCCATACGTACAAAGAACCTGTATGTATGAATCAGCCTCACATAGCAACAAGAAAACCCAATTTATTGTTTAGTCTACCAAAAAGAAGTAGACAAAACAAAATTTTGCTAGAACGGCAAATAATACACGAGAACCAAGGAACGGCTCTCAGGGCTGTTGATCGACAGCGAACGCTTTAAACTGGGAAGATGTGTCTAAATTTTCCCTCAAGTTCTGAGTGAATTCCTTATAATATAAAACCTAATGACTATAAAAGGATAGGCCTATTCCTTCAGGGGTTTATATAGTGACTGCCTATATTAATTACCTTAAGTAAATTCGCCGCGTAACCCCATTGTGGCGGCCCTACACCGAAAATGACCGTCACGCCCTACATCGAAACAAACAAAGACCCAGCAAAAATAAGGTGAGGCAATTTCAGTTTTTATTAACATAAGGCTTTCCCAACTCCCGATGCTAGAGTTACTGTAATCAATATAAATATAAAGAGGTCCTTTAAAGACCTACATATTTATAACTCCAACGAAAAAGCATAGGGCTTTTGTCGGTAACCCTCCACTGACGTCTGTTGGAAATTTCCAACGGATGAGGGCACAGGCAATCAACCCATAGCCCTATATAGTTTTTTCACAGCATAAGAAAGATAATAAAAACTTGTGAGCCATCACAACTTAAATAAATTTAGTAGCACCTACTGTGCTCACAATGTAAAATGAAAGTTGAAACAACATATCTTTTGAGAAATTAAAGAAAACACATCAGTATAACAATAAAAACATATAGCCATTTCCTGCATAAGGGAAAATTCTCGAAATAAGCAATTTCAATTTGTTGCTATTTACAAACTAAAATTATGAAGAACTTAGAAAAAGTATTTGTCTCACCCTCTTCACCTACCAAAAGTGTCATTCATTTTATCCATGTCATTTTCAATTGTTCTGTTTGCAGACGCTCGTTCAATGTTTGACAGCAACACTGTTTAAACACTCTTGTCCCATTGTTGTGCGGAGATAGGTCTTTATGTGCCACAGTCCACTGAAAGATCTTTCTGCTGAGCATGAAATGGCCAGAATTGATGCCAGGGTGGGTGGTTGCAATCTCAGAAAAGACAGGGAGTAATTCATTTAGAACATACTTTTGACGACTTCTGCCGCAGTTTTCATTAGAGGGCTGGAATGTTCAGCGAGTGAAGTTATATACATGCTCTTCTCCACTTCAAGTAGATCTTTGTCAACATGATAAAAATCTGATACCACTTTGAAGCTGTGATCAGAAGGACAATCATTCAGAACTATGTTCCCTGAGGCACATAAAATGTCTTGATCATTTCCTTCAAAGCACGATTTCATTTCTGTGATCACTATGTCAAAGCTTTGATAATATGTATTGACACAATGGTGTTCTTTTGGAGTTTGTACAGTTGCAGGATCAGATGATTCACAGATGAGTGCTTGCAATTGGCAGGATGGTTTATTTCTTGGTGCTCTGGCCTCCTTGACTGTAAAATGAGTCTCATTTATTTCTTTGTTGATCTTACTAGCTAGAGTCTGTGCTGCAGTCCACAAGAGTTCAAAGTTATCCTCATCTCGACAGTGACCAAGTGTCTTGATAGTGAGGTCAGCATTTCTTCTGGTGGTGATAATGTCCATACTCTTTCCCTGAAGGCATTTGCTAAGACTGTTGGTATTTAGCAATATCACCTTCAGAAGGAGCAATCCAAATAAAAAAAATCAAAATAACATATAGCATTCAGAAGAGCATTGCTCTCTGTATATGTCTTAGTGTCTTTATCATCAGCTAAGTTGATAAGGCCTTTGATGATTTTTACCAGCTGTTCAGTGATGGCTTTCACTGCCTCCCATTGGTATGACCATCTCGTTACACTCAAGGATTTTAATGTAAGAGCAATGTGGTCATCATCTACTTAAATATCCTTGAAAAGATCATGGCGTTTTGGACTAGCCTCTAAGAAATTATAAAGGTTATTGATTGTCCCAAGTGCATTTCTAAGTGGCTCTACCTCACTCATTGTGTTCTTCAGTGTCAGGTTGAGGAGGTGACCATAGCAGTGTACATATTATCCTTGTGGTGAACACTCTTTTATGCAAGATGCTAATCCTTTACGAATTCCACTCATATTAGCAGCACTATCAAAACATTAGAACTAAAACTATATAAAAATTTCATTATTAATAATAATTCAGTAATTTATTTATATTAATTTATATATTAATTTATTTATCATCATCTCATAAATAACCCAGGTAGCTACATTGCACTACTACCACTTCAGATTCAGCTATATGTAGCTAAGCTGCAAAAAGCATGTAGCCTATATACCCAGTTTGGGTTTGATAAGCTGCAGCAGCTTAGCAAACCCAAACTGGGTATATAGGCTAGTGCTACATGCTTTTTGCAATGGGTACCAGGCAGCTACAGTACCACAACTAGAAAAAGAGACCCACTCACAAAGAGAAATCTCAAGCCAAAGGCTATATACAGGTTGCTCAGCTCATCTAAAATTGGTGTGTAGTCTGCAAACATATTAAAATTATGCATTAAGCACCTAGCCTAAAAAGAGACCCTAGTAGAAATCTCAAGTAATTAGTATCAAGCTAATCATGTCACTAATTAGATAAATAATAATATACAGCATGTCATTTATAAGGTTAGATTTAATTTACTTGAGTTTGATAAAAGTTTGACCTAGCATAAATGAAATTATACAAGCAAGTTTAAAGGAATAGAACTAGGGACTAGGGCTTTATCTATTTAATTTGGCTAATAAGTATTAGTGCCTTACATAATGGGGCATTCCAGGAGAGATCACCCAATGCATGTCACCACTCTGACTCGGATTTTGATGAAAATTGACATATTGGGTTCTTCCAGGTGCTGATTTCACTGGTCAAAATAAAAAAGTTCTATGACCCATAGTTTTTGAGATATGGGCCCCCAAAATCTTGGGGGGGCCTCACTTTACCACCTAACTTTAATGGGCAGTAACTCCCCAAACATCTTACCATAGACCTATAAAACTATACATTTTTATAATCAGCATGAAGAGATCTATTAAATGATACCACATTCAAATGTGTAGAACAGTAATGAAAATTTTCCCCCCTTTTTTTATATTTTTATTTTTGACCCCCATCCCCCCCTAGGCAGTGAAATCTAAAAAAAAAATTTCATTTATTAAACTTGCATTAATTGTTAAAATATACAAACAATAAAAAATGTGGGTATCAAGTTGCAAAATATTTAAAAAATTATTGAAAAAATATGTACATTGTGAAATTTTGACATTTTTATACCTGCAGACTAAAATAGAGAACTACAAATGATATATTCACATGAATGAAAATAAACAGCAAAAATACAAATTGAACATACATATTACATCAAGTTGATTCATAATTACATGAGTTTTTTCAACTCATTTTCTGGGAAAACATATTGAATACGCATTGTTCCTGGCTTTAAAGTTGGTGTGCTTAATAAACCTAAAATTTTATCTCTTGATATGTGGCATGTATCTCTAATTTATGGAAAGTAATAGTAAACACTATATTCTGATGGGTGCAAAAAGCTAACCTCAAAGTCATCAAATTCCTCATTATAGGAATGTACAAATCCCAACCATTTCTGATCATTGTAAGTACAGACTATGTACTCTCCTATTTTTGGATTAACTTCAACAATTATCTTCACCCAGAAAAGCTTTGCTTATAATCCTCACCTCACTAACTTCATCAGAAGATAATTCAAATGTTTTTTTGTTATTTGCATTAATAGGTACAAATCTGTGGAATTTTTGTGTTCCTGTTAGCCGCATACTTTTTTCATATCTGTCACTTAAAAATTTTTCCATAGCTTCAATTTCTTCGGAATTTATTAAAAAAAAATTTATGCTGTCACTTATATTGTTTGAACAAAATTCAAACCTGTCTTCTGGTGTTAATATTTGATTTGCGAATGTTCTCTGCATACTCGCTCTGGCTACAGATCTTTTCACTGTACCTCGAATCCCATCTCAAGTGCTCTTACCATGGCTTGTGGCAAAGAAATGCCACTCATATTCCAGCCCAAAATCTTCATGTTTACAAATGTTAACAAAGTTGAAACTATTTTTATATTGTCCTGCACATCCATCAGTAAAATAATATAATTTTTTGATATGAAGGTGGGATTTTCTAATAATAGGTATGAGTGTATTTGAAAAAGTGTAAACCATTGTAGTGTTATGTTTTGTATTTGGAGATAAAAAAACAATAACTTGAATGTTTTGTTTCATTGCTTTCTGGTTCCTTATAATATAACACAAAGGGATGCACTGTGCATTGGGTATTTTCCCAATGAAAACCTTGGGCTGCATCCTGTACTACAAATGAGTAATTTTCTGAAAAGTCACCAAGAACTACAGCTGTATGGCTGTTTAAATTATTATTCAAGTTTTTTAGAAATGCACTCTGATTCTTTGCTATAAAGTGATGATGTGTCAATTTGACAATTTTTGTGCTTAATGAATTTATAAAATCATCTATAGATTCTGTTTTTTCAACCATATTGCATCAATCTGTAGTAACCCATTGTTTATATTTTATTTCCTCACATTCAGGATCATTAACACTGAAAAGTGAGCAAAAAATGCTTAATACCGTGTTCTTTTGGACAGAGATTACATATTTGCATTATGCAATTCCTGTTGTTGACATCACACACTGCTTTCTCCATAAGAGTTGTGTATTCCAACCCCTTTGACACCCAAAGCTGAGAATTGTATTTTGGCATTCTGGTGGTATGTACATACACACATGGAATGGGTACCAGCAGCTCCAGTTAAAACACAATGTCTGGGGCGAAGGCTGGCAAAACTAGAGAAGGCAATTTGGGGATGATCTGGATTATTTTTAGAGAGACTAAAAGCTTCTTTCAGATTCATTAACACCAGTCTTTTCTGCACAGATTCTTTATACCCACTTTCATTTATTCGAAAAATTTCTGAACAGAATCTTTAGTATCTTTAGTTATTACTTTTCCTTTTGACATGGGTTCAATTTCAGGAGTAATTCCAAGTCTTTGTTTTATATTTCTGCTTTTCTTAACTAAATATTTAGTTGTCTGAAATAGATTTATAGTTAGGCTGACCATACGTACCGTTTTGAATGGGACAGTACCATTTTTTTTATATTTCCTGGCCATCCCTGTCACTGAAGAATAATTGTAAGCTCAATATGTTTATGTACTTACTTTTTCATGAATACAGAATATTACATAACCCCCGTCCCTTTTTTGCCATCCCAATGTCCCGTTTTTGTCTCAAGGAAATATGGTCAGCCTATTTATAGTGTTTGATATGGTAAATGGAGATAATGTCAATATTTTGAGTTTCTTCTCATAACTGTCAGTAGAATGGAAAGCTTCAACCAGTTCATTCATGAGATGAATCATTGACATGAAACAAATTCATGAATGTATAATAGCTATAAACAAAACATTACATGTGCATATTAAATTTTTTGGATTATAATATTGATTTCAAGTGTAACAAAATGAGCGTTCTTTGAGAGAGAGTCAAATTAAACCAAAAATTATTTTGTGACCAAATGAATTCCAAATGATTTAATGGGCCCATTGATCTCCAGTCTTTAGGGAGTCGTGCTTCTAGTTTCTACTATCAAAGGTGAATACCTACATTTTGTTTTTATGCTTCAGTTTTAGTTTAGGTATATTCCTACTTAATAATAGCGTACCACTTTAAAATTCATACCTTTGAGTTTCATGATCCAACTTTGTAGCTTTTGATGGGCTTGGGATCTCAATTTCTAAACTTGTTTCTAGCTTTTGTTTTAAAGAACGACATGCTTTTTCTATTGTTTGAATAGCTTTTGCTTCTTTTCTTGAGGAACCCAAACCATCTTGAATTTTTTAATTAATAAATATTTGACTCCCATTTGATATATACGGACAATAATAATTAATATGTCAACATATTAATTTCATTTTTTCAGCAGTTGCTGAAAAACTGTCTTGAAAGTAAATGCATTATAAATAAATAATATAAATAAAAAAATTATAAATATAAAAAGTGCCTATCATTAAATACTTACACTTCTTCACTGGAGTCTCAATAAGACTTTCTAGAACTTGAGAAACCTCTTCTTTGGCATTACTTAATATACTTGGGTCATATTCATCACTTTCTGAAGTAACATTCTCAGAAGACTGATTGTGATCAGACTCTTCACTTTGTGATGTTGATAGCAACTCTGGTCTCTGGGTCAATAATTTTCTACAGTTGCTACATAGTACAGTATTCCTTTATAGTTTCCATTTACATCGATCATAAAGTGATTGGCTGATGGTTCTTATATCCTTGTGTATCTTTTTCTTATGTTTTTGTAAAGGATCATCACAGTATCTAACCATTTTTCATTACTAAAAATACACAATTGTGAATCAAAAATAAGATATGATTTGACTCAAAATAAGCACATCTGTAATAAAAATAAGCATAATTAACAAACATTTGAGAGAGAGACTGCATGAATATGAGTTTAACATAGGATGTAAATATATCATTTGTAGTTCTCTATTTTAGTCTGCGTAAAAATGTCAAAATTTCAATGTACAAATGTCAATGTACATATTTTTTCAATTTTTAAAATATCTTGCAAATTGATACCCACATGTTTTATTGTTTGTATCTTTTAACAATTAATGCAAGTTTAATTAAATGAAAAATTTTTGTTTGGATTTCACTGTCTAGAGGGGGTGGGGGTCAAATAAAAAAGGGGGGCAAAGTTTTTATTATTGTTCTACACATTTGAATGTGGTATCATTTAATAGATCTCTTCATGCTGATTCTAAAAATGTATAGTTTTATAGGTCTACAACAAGATGCTTGAGAGTTATTGGTCATTAAAGTTGGGGGCCCCACTTCACCACCTAAGATTTTGGGGGCCCATATCTCAAAAATTATGGGTCATAGAACTTTTTTATTTGAACCAGTGAAATCAGCACCTGGAAGAACCCCATATGTCAATTTTCATTAAAATCTGGGTTGGAGTGGTGACAAATTTTTAAATTTTGGGGTGATTTGTCCTGGAATGCCCCTAATTATAAAAATTTCAACTTACCAAGTAATTCAGTGTTCATGATAAGCTTGGAAAGAAATTAATTCAAGGCAAGGATTAGATATTCTTTTGAATTTTTAAGCAAAGTCTTATGGCCTCTGTTTGGGCTAAATACCATAGTAAAATCTAGATTAAACCTGGAATAAAAAATAGCCTATAAGTACTAATACAGCTTAATAATTACTTATTTCATATTTTTTTATTAGCTGTTATTATCTTATATATAACTTTCTGATCCTGAATTTATAATATGATATAAGGCTAGCATTTCTCCAACTTTTACAAGCTATATTTTTTTTCATTTTGCACAAATGCAGAGCCAGTTTGCCCGAATTCAGCCCCCCCCCAGCCCCCCAACCCCCCCGGCTCATACACCTATGACAGCAGATATTAAAAAGGATTTGTACCTATTGTGAACACTATGGGCAATTATTGGATCATTTAACACATTACTCCAACCATCTTGAATTAAAGTTACAGTAGAATTGACTACGTCTTTTTTTCACTGAATCCAGTACTATTCACTTTGATTAGCAAGTCATCAGATAAAATAGCCTGGTCTTAAAGTTTGGACCCATTTAATAAATTCTTTATTCTCTCCAACTACAAATGGAATATTTGCTGAAAAGAAAAATCTGGCCATTTGCAAATCTAGTTGTTCTTTTTGATCTACAGTTGTTCTAACCACATATGGCATTGTCTGACCTTGTGTTTTCTTGGCTGGAGTAGAATGAAAAAATGGTATGGAAGATTCAGAAGTGGTTGAAGTGAATGAAGTCTCGCTACTGAATTGTAGTGTCATGATGATCCTGTCTTTCATATGATTTGCTTGAAGAGGGTCTACTCTCAAAATTGCTGTGTCTTTGTGAAGGAGGAGTTGTTGTTGATGTAGCTGTATTTGTAAGCTCATCTGTTTCATCATCACAAGCCTGTACCCATTTTTTATTGCATTGATCTAAGTGATGTTTTGCTCATTCTATTTTTTTTGAAAATACACATTTCCAGTATTTACACCAAACTCTATTTGATTGGTCATTCAACATTTCTACTTCATCCTATTCAGTAGCTTTAAGTCTACCACCAGTATGTGCAGGTCTAAATTTAGGCATTATTAAATAGATATTAATTAATTAAAACTGATCTCTGAAAAGAAAGATGTGCAAAAATAAGAATAATGTCTACTGTCTAGGCCTGTAAATAAATTGTAATAAAAATTCAGAAAAAAAAAATACCATGTTGATTCAAAATAGAACAAAAGCCACACTTTATGTTAAATGAAAACACAATATGTTTCGACAGCACACTGCTATCTTCTTCAGTTAAAAATAACCTTAAAAACAAAAAAACTCATGGGTTTTCAGGATTTTGGGTTTTTGATGAAAAACCTATGTTTTTGCCAACCCTGGCTGTATGCCCTTGACAATTGGTTAGGTTAAGTTGTGATATTTTTGTTAGTTTTAATGAAAATATGATGACAACCTAACCAATCATCAAGAGCGTACAGTTAGAACCAGTCTTGATATTTTTGTTAGGTAAACTTTAAATAGCTGTAACGTTTTTAATATTCATTTGCGACAAATTTTGATTGCACATTTGGAAAGAGGAGTTAAAACTACACTAGAAACAAAAAAAAAAACAGAATGGGGGTGGTCACTAGTTGGGTGCTAAATGGTAATTTTACCTTAAATTCCAAAAATGATGATATTTAATAATATGTACAGGAATACCTCAAAATTTGTCATTAATTCATTCTGGAATAACGCGACGAAATATGAAATGATGAAATTTGAGGTAGATTATAACATGTTTCAATAAGAAAACATTTTACAGTATTATGTTACTAAACAGATTAATTAATCAAATTCTACTCATTTTTCGGCAAAATATCAGGTCATCCCATAAGTAATGTCATTTTTTAGATCAGAATTTGAAGGACAAAAAAAAACTCAACTGAAACTTTTTAATCTAGTATATATTTTCCATTGGAATCAATGACACTCTGCCAATGTCCTACAAGCTTTTCAATGGCATGTTTATAAAATTCAGGCGATTTTGAGGCAAAAAACGTACAAAGACTGGTGTGCAGGTCATCTAAAGAAGTATACTGTTTCTCAAGATGTTTTGCAGACTCCTGAAGAGATGATAATCTGAAGGTGCAAGGTCTGGAGAATATGGAGGATGTGGAAGTTTTTCCCATCCAAGCTCCTCAATTTTTGCAGAAGTGATCCGAGCGGTATGAGGATGTGTGTTGTCGTGGTGGAACACAATTTCTTTTCAATTAACCAAAGAAGGTCTCTTTTCTTTTAGTGCAGTGTTCAATCGATCCAGTTATTGACAGTAGACTTGAGCGGTGATTGTTTGGTTGTGTGGTAAGGTTTCAAAGTGTGTTACACCACCTTTATCCCACCAAACACTAAGCAACACCTTCCGAGGGTGAAGATTTGGTTTTGGCTGTGGTGTCGATGGTGCTGAACATTCTGGTACAGTATCCACTTTTCATCACCAGTCACTAAATGGTACAAAAATGGATCTTGGAGTTCATGGGGTTGCAGGGAGAATGATGAAATAAATAGAATACCGTAACTTGGCTACTTCTTGATGATGGGAAAAGGGAAGGTACCGGGCGGTGAAGTTTTTCTCACCTCCACTGACTGTCACTGAGGGGCAAACGAGACTCCCACACTACTGGAACCAAGAAATGAACTCGACCTGCTAGCTATCTCCAAAGATTAACACTGTGTCTGAGTCGGGTCCACTTGAGAACCTGGAAAGCCCTGGCTTCAGGAAAGGTGTGTGCAATGTACACCCAGCAATACTTGAGGACCTCAGCTGAATATGGGCGTACATAACAAGCAAGCAAGATTTTAGCAGACTGATTGTGAAGTAAACCAAATGTGGCTGGATGAGAAGAGCAGATATTACCCTCTGAATTGTTTAATAAAGAGAATCTGGAGGTATTGTTGATTCAAGGACCCTGGGTTGTACATCCTGTTTCGGTGGATTACCACCAGTGCTACCACAAGAGATATCAACTGCCTTGTGAAAGGGTTGTTCGAACCCTCTACAATGCTTGTGTCACAAGGAAATCCTTGAAAGTAACGACCCCGGTCTATAAGGACAAAAGCTGAAAAAAAAAATAGTTGGTAGAATTCTAAGGGTTTATTAGAAATTAACTTGAATTATTTACAAGAGCTAGGATGGGTTATGAGCTTGAGTCTAGACGAGGCTTAATATCAAGAAATGGAAATCCAAAAACCCTGAAAGGGTATGTTATACAATGGTGCTTACAATTACAATGACAAAAATACTGGACAACAAAAATGGAATTACCAGAAGATGATAAAAAAATTCACCTATGCTAGAATGGTACAATTAGACAACACAATAGACCTCACTGGACCTAATGTCCTTAAGCTAGACTTGAGGTTAATCCAATCGCACCTATCTATTATAGTTAAGCCATGGAGAAGCAAAACCTGAAGCTATTGGTCCTAGAAATACCTTAACCTGCACACTGTTATGCACAGGCAATGTCCAGTATCACAAGGCATTCTGTTTTCCTTGAATTTTCTTTTTCTTAGAAAATTGAGTTGGCAGGCTAGAACTTCCACAAGTGCAAGCCAACCATGACTTTGAAAAATGAGCCAGTTTCTAAAAATTGAAGGCGAAATTTACTGATACCAGAATCGAAAAACAAGATCAAAAAAATTTCTCAAAATGGGTCTAAACAAAACTACTGAGCTAGCCAGGCATTAAGCAAAACTAACTCCATCAACACGGGGGTTGCACAGTGGCCAATCCTGAAATGAGAGAAATAAAGATGTTAGTTAAAGACTAAACCTCACTACACAGGAATGAAGAGCTGTGCTAATGTTTACCTGCACTCTCAGATGTTGACTGACAATTCATGTGCGCACCATTTTCCTAACTTAGGCACTTTCAGAGTTGTGCAAATGTCAATGGATGGTGGACAGGGATAAATGAGTTTCTGGGCCAATTCTTCGACAGTTGTTGATATAGTAGGGTGCCCACTTTTCAATTTTTTTTAAAAGTATAGGTGATCATGGTTTTCCCCATTATTTGGCACTATACTAGACAATATACCATTTTTACAAAAATTGATCAATATTTAGGGGTCTCGCATCGACCTTGAAATACGAGTTTTTTTTTAAATGTGTACTTTTTAACTTTTTACTGAATCAAGATAAATCATTAAGTAGGGATGTTTCTGAATCCTCTTAATGAGAGAAGTCGTTTGGTGTGCTTGCCAATGTCATACGACTAACGGTTTAAAGGTTGTGCCTGTATACAGGTAATACCTGTGCTAGTATAGTGCCAAATAATGGGAAAAACCATGATCACCTATACTTTCAAAAAATGAGTCACCATACCGGGCGGAATGTATAATGTATATAGGATAATTAGAAAATGCACTATGCCTGTGCCAGGTACCTAACCTATTTCTTTTTTGCAGATCATAACATTTGAAATTCTGTCTGAGTTCCTCATCCTTCGTCATGGACAAATCGATGGCAACCATAACTGGAAGAACTCTTGAAGCTACAAATAGAGAGCCGTCAAAAGGAAAGGTGAAAATAACATCGCTACCTTCTCTAAGATCGGCCTCGGAAATTTTTTTAGTTGGCCAACCGTCGTCCTCCATCAGTGGTAGCAAATTGCCAACAACACGGCAGGTTTTGCAATACTTCTTCAGTGTTATCCAGTACACTGCTAACAGGAAAGATGCATTCAAAGAAACCGTAAACAATGTCTTAAAGTTTTGGAACATGGCCCGCATTAAAACAATCACAAAGCTCAACTGCGAATGGAAGCTAGAGGCATTGTGGAAAGAGTGGCACTTACTCCAAAAGAGCAGAAAATGAGAAACTGATGCCGGAGGAAAACAGCAGAAGTTTTTGGACAGTGTGGACAAGCTGCGGGATATTGGAGCATCTGACGCTGTTGAAGAATCGACTGCTGTCCGACAAGGACAAGAAAGAAGACATTGACTTCTCCATCGATCAACGTGGTCCTCGGGTGGCAATGATGAGTAGGAATGATAAAGTTTTCGCTGTAAAAAGAAAGCTACAGGAAGGAAGAAAACGTCCTCGCCAGGAGCCGCAAACCTCAAAGTGTGCATACGAAACCGGAGATGAGGCCATGGAGAATGATGATACTGGCATGTCAGGAGAGTCGGAGACAGAACTAGCGTTCCCCCTGCCGAAAGAGCCAAGTGTGTCTGTCAATCTTCCTTGCCATATTCTTAATGCACCTGCTGTCATGGAAGTGGCTGATTGTTTCCGTATGTCCAATAATCAGGTGCGTATTGTGTATAGTATTCATTGATAGCGTCAGTTTTAAAGTGTCCCGTAACCCACATGTATTCTTGACAGTTTCCTTTCCACTTTCCATTCTTTACATAGGTAGTAAGCATTGTGGCTGCTATCACATGTTCGGTGGATCCACCAGCAGACCTCAATCAGTTCAGCATCTCGAAAGAAATGGCTCACCGGGGAAGAGTGTCACATCGCCGTGAAGTGGCGATGGCTGTGAAGGACTCCTTCACACCACCGAGGCACACTTTTGTCCACTGGGATGGCAAAATGGTCAAGGTCAGTTGATTAAGTTTTCATAGCTATCAATTTAGTAATGAGATTCATGAAGCATAATGTCAATTAAAAAGAGAACTCCCCGACCTGATCGACGAGTCCTCCTGGTTCTTATTTGCAGGTCTGAAGATGTATGGGTCTTCGTGGCTCACCCTGCCAACTGATAAGTGGGATGAGAATGAGGACTTTTGTCGTCTGAAGGATGTGATCTCTACTCTCCAGGTCACCAATGACGTCGCTGAAAGAGGAGTCCAACTGATACAAGACCAGAGCTGGGCAGTATTTAAATACATTTGTATTTAAATACGTATTTAAATACATTTGTGTATTTAGAACTGTATTTATAAATACATTGTTTTCATGTATTTAAATACAGTATTTAAATACTTTAATGAGTATTTAAATACAATGTATTTAAATACTCAAAATATAAAAATGTAAATACTTTTACTGGTTTAATACACATTCTGTACTAGCACAGTACGACGCGTCGACAGTGTAACAGCATGGTTCATGTTTCAACGTGTCAGTTCAATCAGTTGTGTGGCCACTCTTAGTCGAAAGCGTTTGATTTCTTTATCGTGTGCATGTCATGGCTTAGTGAATTAGTGAATGCATATGTTAAAATTTGTATGTATTTAAAATGTATTTACAAATGTATTTAAATACAATTGATGTATTTTGTATTTAGTATCTAAATACATTCGTAAAATTATTTAGTATTTAGTATTTAAATACATTTCTCCCATGTATTTAGTATTTAGTATTTAAATACATTCAATGTATTTATTGCCCAGCTCTGTACAAGACTATGCGAACACGGTCACAAAGGATGAGGCACAGCTGCAGGATCTTCTGCAAGTGGTGGAAAAGAACCGGAAAGAGCTCAGCGACTTCAAGAAGTCATCACTCGCCACGATGACATAGCACAGAGGGAAACGTTGCAGCCAGTGACATGTGATAGTGGTCAATACAATGCAAAAGTGATTGTTTAAGTTATTGTTTCTTTCTTCCTTATTTGTCTGTTATTTGCTGATTTTTTTGAAAAGTATAGGTGATTGTGGTTTTTCCCATTATTTGGCACTATACTAGCACATTGGTATTACCTGTATACAGGCACAACGTTTAAACCGTTAGTCGGATGACATTGGAAGGCACACCAAACGACTTCTCTCATCAAGAGGATTCAGAAAACATCCCTACTTAATGATTTATCTTGATTCAGTAAAAAGTTAAAAAGTACGCATTTAAAAAAACCTCATAATTTCAAGGTCGATGCGAGACCCCTAAATATTGATCAATTTTTGTAAAAATGGTACCAATGTGCTAGTATAGTGCCAAATAATAGGAAAAACTACGATAACCTATACTTTAAAAAAAAATTGAAAAGTGGGCCACCCTTTTGAACAGTCTTCTTCAAGTGTGGCTAACAGCAGGTCATCATCAAACTCAGCAGGGCATCCAGAGTGTGCTGCATCTGTCAAACAGCAGTCACCATTCCTAAACTTTTGAAACCATCCTCACATGCAGAATTTCATTGCCATAAACGTCCTGAATGTTTCCCATTGTTTCAGTAGCACTATTCCCTTTTTTGAACTCGTAAGACATTATATGCCTGATATGCTCTTCTGATACTGCCATATTTATGAGGGGTTCACATAAAGCAAAACACATGTCTTCACTGATCAAGGTCTGTAAAGTATGTAGCGAAACACGATAGATCTCCTCTTAGATATAACCTTCGGAAAATTTATGCTTAAATCAAGTAGGATTAGTTTAAACTTAATCTATCTTGAAAAATGACATTACTTATGGGATGACCTGATATAATAATATAGGATGTTCGAGAAGTCATCACCCCATCTGAAGTAGCTGTAACCTTAATTTAATTAGTTTTTGAATTTTTTTCCAGATTGTAGAAGATCAACCCCAATAATTTGAAGATGGAACACTGCACACCACAAAATAATTCTAAATAAAATTAATTATTTCCACTCTACAGTGTTGTTTTATTGGTTCAAAAGTTAAAGTAAAACAAATGGGGTGATGACTTTTGGAACACCCTGTATATTGTGTTGGTAAACAATTGAATTTCGTCAATTTTGATTTTTTTTTTTCCAAAAAAAATGATGAATCTGCGAATATGGACAATGGATTGGGAAACTATAGGTAGTAAAAGATTGATGATGAATTTTGAGGTATTCCTGTATACTATCAAAATAGTATATCCAGTTTGTTTAATGAAAATAAACATTTTTGGAATAATTTTTGAATTTACTATATTAATCTAAGTTTGGGATTTAATTTATTGACTGCCAAGTTAGGTCAATTGTATGCCCTTGGTGATTGGTTAGGTTAAGTTATGATATTTTTATTTAAACTAACAAAAATATCATGACTTAACCAAACATCAAGGATGTACAGTTGACCTAATCAGACCTAACAGCAAAAATGGCAGTTTCTAGATGACTCATTCTGTCCCGCAAGCCTGCTGTTGTGCAGTGCATCTCAGTTTTTGTTTAGGATTCTCTGCAATCTCATTCAGGACTTTGCAAGTTTTGGTATAGTCTGCTCACATGGCATGTATGGAGTCTGTTTGGCATGACCATCACATAACTGACAACATTTTGGGCATTGGAATGCCCAACAGTTCAAGCCTGTCTTTCAGCTGTTTATACTGGCTATAGTCAGTGAAAAACACGTAGATGCCTTGACAAATCAAAGTAGAGCACAGCCTCTTGGCATGATGATGCAGCTTCTTCAACTACTAAATTGAGTGAGTGACCAGTACAGGGGACAAATGACATCTCATCGTCTCTGAGTGCTAAACCTTATTCAGTGAGAGATATACTGTAATCACACTGAGTGCTTGCTGCAGAACCTTCTTCCAGTATTTTGTCAGCTCATCAATCTGCCATTGTGTTGAATGATCAATTCTGCCAATGAGATCAGCCCATTGTGCTGCTGCAACGATAGTATTTGTGAGAGCATACAATAGCTCATGCTGATGAATACATTTATGCACATGATTCCAGTCATTTACTCCCTCATGGCCAATAGAGACCTTCTGTGGGCTGAATAGCTTGCAATCGTAGCAGTAAACCCAGCCTGTTATTTCTGAATAGCACAAACAAGTATGCTCAACTTTCTCTCCATTTTTACATTCATGAATGAACATTCCTGCCATGCAATACCTGTCATTAATCAAGGATGCATGGAATCCAGTTTCCTTTAATTTGCCTAATGTCTTGCATACTTTTGAGTGACCCTGCCCTGACCAGTATTCTCTCATCTCTTTGGTTGCATTGGGCAGCCACAAACCAATATCCTTGTCAAACTCAGGACTAAGTGGCGTATGACTAGGCTCATTGTGTATGGGAACTCTGCCCTCCGCTTCCACTTCCTGAATGACTGGTTTATTGCCTGTATCAGAAGCTTGAGCACTATCATGATGAGTCTCAGATTCACCAGGACCAGTAGCTGGTGTATGGTCTGTGAGGCCCATGCCATCTGAAGGGCCTGCACCCACACTAGCTTCACCCTGTGCTCCTGCTTCTGTTTGAACACCAAAGAATGATGAAATTAGCTTAATTTGCTTTAATTTCCTTTTCCAGAGCTCTTATTCTTCCCTTTTCTTTCTCTTTTGCATATCCACTTTGGTGTTTATCAGACATGGGGTCAATTACTGGGTTTCTATTACTATTACTTTTGATTCCTTCTATTACTATTAGTATTACTTTAATTTTCATCTATTACTATTACTTTTGTATGTGGGGGGCGGGTACTTCATTCATTTGAGAAGGATCTTTGTCTATTTAAATGCAATTAGAAGCAGTGTGTTGTTAAACAAAAACACTATTTCAGACTCACCAGGTACAAACATTATACAAGAGGTCCATAGAAGATTAAGAGAGAGTTATCTGGAGCACTGACTAAATAGTAAGTAGGCCAGTGAATCACTGTGTATAATGAACATACAAATACAATGATCCAACCATGAGGTGGTGTGCCAACTATCACTAACATAAGTAAAGCTATCACCAGGAAGACTACACATGGATGAGAAGATCAAGTTATTATCTTCACAGAAGGCTTTTAAGTGGTTGCTAAACAAAGATTTATCATTAAGCACATTAGCATTAAAGTCACCAATAATAGCTACACAGGTTGTATCCAACTCATCAATAATACTGCTGACCTGCCCCAATTTAATGAGGTAATCTTCAGTATCAACTGCCTGAAAAGGCATATAGATACACAGAATCACAAATTTTTTATTGTCTACACAAATTTCTATTCCAGTTAGCCAGTTCAAACCCAGTTTTAATTCACTAATATATTTCCATACCCAAACCTCTATAGAATAGCTATCCCACCAGGTGGGTGGCCTGCAAGGAGACCATCATGTTTATATCTGGTGGCCTCCCCTATCCCATGAAAGTTACTGGACAGGCTATTCAGGTCCTTTAAGTTCTGTTTCCATAGCAATGTTTCCTGCAGACAGAATATCAGCATCCTCTAACAGCTTATCAATTATGATCTGCCTATGTTTGCTGGTATTGCCTAAGCTTAGGCCTCGACAGTTATAAGAGATTACCTTGAATGTTGCAATTAGGAAGATGCACAAGTTCTGCCAGCCATCTCTACATGTTGAATTCCACTTATACCAGGTACAGCAGTTACAGCATTAGATCTAGCTGGATTTTCCTCCACAGTATGACGCATGATGTCTCCATAATTACCCTCTCTAGCACTTGTGGGAGGGGCTGCAGGTGTTTTTCTTCCCTTCTTCTCATAGAACTGCTGTACATATACCCATTCTGGCCATACTGCTAGATCCATAAATACTCCTGGATCATCACAGACTGCTGTAACTTGAAAGGAACTGTTCATAGTCCATCTGGAGTCAATTTTCCTACATGTAACCTGAAGGTTCAATTTATCTTCCACAAATGCCTGCAGCTCCTCTGCTGTAAGATCAGGTCAACATCTTTAGATGAAAATGTTTGCAGTCTTTGTTGGTACAGCCATCATATGATCTGTTTTGGCAGCCCCTATGATATCCCACTGATCTCTGCCAGCCTTTGCCACAGGCTGACTCGGTCTAGCCAGTGCATGAGTGGGACCAGACCACCTTGAGGGATCAAGATTAGCTACTGCAGTAATTGCAGTTCTCAGAGGGGTCGCTCGCTTCTGGCCCCTCCTTACCACCATTGTCCAAGATGCCTCCCCATCATGACCCCCAACTGCATTCCCAGCATCCCGATTCACCAAGGCCCCTTAGGGGGGGGGGGTACCCTGTGTGAGATGGTATTGAGCTGGCGATGTAACAGTGTCTGGATTCAGGGATCCAGGATAAGACTGAGAAGTAGAGGCTCTGCACTCATGGATCCAGGATAAGACTGAGAAGTGGAGGCTCTGCATTCATGGATCCAGGCTGAGGCTTAAAGGCAGAGGGCTCTGCACTCATGGATCCAGGATGAGGCTGAGTGGCAGCCAAATAAATATTTGTTTCAACTAAATCATTATAATTTTAGAGACTGAAGGTCTTGATAAATTTTACTTTACTGAAGGAAAAATTTGCCACAATATTAGTTCATATACACGTATGTTTATTTTAGTTTAGTATAGATTTAGTTCATTTTTCAGTTCTTTGTTCACACAATATGTCATTGCCACTGTAATAGAAAAGTAATAGACTATTATTTATTTGCCTTCTATTACTATTACAGCCAAAAAATTGATCTATTACTGTTACTATTACTTGAAACATCCTGTAATAGTCCATTACTATTAATTACCCCATGTCTGGTGTTTATACATAATGATCACTGCACAAGGCTCTGAAACATAGGAAAGTAGTAATTTCAGTTTCTTTTTAATTTGCTTAGTTTTTCTTTAGTTTTTTATTTTATTACAGGCCCCTAAAAATTTGTCCATATGCAGAGTGCACAGTTTGCACGTGTGATAATCTGGCCCTTATATGTATATATATATATATATATATATATATATATATATATATATATATATATATATACAGGGTGGGCCGTAAGTTTCCATACATAGGAAAATTTAAACGTTTGTTTTTATGTTTCAGATACCCTAAGAATATGCGTTTGACGAAAGAGCAACGAATTGAAATCATACTGATGGCTGGGTCGGGAAGCAGTCGCATGGTTGCAATGAACTTTAACAGAAAACATGGAACGAACATCACACACGACACTGTGGCAAAACTTATTAACAAGTTTCAGAAAACTGGAAATGTTGCAGATCAACCGCGAAGTGGTCCAAGACGTACAGCCACCGATGAAGACACAACAGCTACGATACTTACAGCGCTTACACGGAGTCCCAGAAAAAGTACACGACGGTTGTCTGCAGAAAGTGGTGTCAGCAGATCGAGTATCAGGCGCATTTTGAAAGCAAACAAATGGCATCCATACAAATTGCATATGGCACAGCATTTGAGTGAAGACGACCCGGATAGACGGATGGAATTCTGTGAATGGGCATTAACCAAAGTGAACGAGGATGCAAACTTTTCAACTAAGATCTTGTTTACTGATGAAGCAAATTTTTACGTCAATGGAGAGGTTAATCGGCAAAACATACGTTATTGGAACGTATCACCAACGCCATTACAAGCATAACGTCAACTGTGCTAATGCGTGTTCATCAACAGTGGGGAACACGTATTGAAATGTGTTTTCAAAACAATGGCAACCATGTAGAGCATATTATATAAATAAAAATGGTTGTCCATAAAAAAATGTTTATTTTTCCTATGTATGGAAACTTACGGCCCACCCTGTATATATATATTATATATATATATATATATATATAATGTTATAATGTTTCAGACCAACAAAGACCCTAGGATCCACTCATGGCTGGTCTACCTAACTGTGTTCGTAATCGTGTATTGTGTATACACATATGAGGAAAAGTGTAGGTGTGGCTGTAAAGACTGTACAGTAATGTAGAAATGTGTGTGCACCCATTATGGGTCTCCCATTTAAAGGTGTTTGTGGGGCAAGTGAAGATCATGAGTTTTTCAATACTTCACAGTACTATGGGGGGCACCGCTCGCAGAGGAATCTCTTTAAATGGGGTGTGTAAGGACAGAGAGTATCCCCTAACCCAAGACGCTGCATCCCTATATCCCACAACACTTGTGTTGAGCTGTGGGATCTATCCCCACAAAGCCTTAATTTTACTACCTTAAACTATACCCTTTCTATCAACATGCGCGTCCAATCGATTCTTAAACATGTTTATAGACGTGCTACTAATTACTTCTACCGGCAAACTATTCCAGCTATTTACTATTCTATGCGTAAAAAAGTTTTTCGCAACTGCTGTCTCGAACCTTCTACTTGTCAACTTACACCCGTTATTTCTAGTCCTATTATATTGAGATATTTCGAAAAAGCTATCTCTATCTACGTTATCAAACCCATTCATAATTTTGAAAACCTGGATTAGATCACCCCTTAACCTCCTAGTCTCGAGTGTAGTCAATTTTAACTCTTTAAGCCTATCCTCGTACGACTGACCTAAGAGACGGAATCATCTTAGTTGCTCGTCTTTGAACTCTTTCGATTTTGTCTATATCTTTGCGCATATGCGGATTCCAAAATTGGACTGCGTACTCCAAATGGGGTCTAACTAATGATTTATAAAGAGGAAATATAATATCGCGCGATTTGTACTAAAAATTTCGAGCTATAAAACCTAACACTTTGTTCGCCTTATTGACCGCCGCTGTACTTTGTTTCGCTACTTTTAAATCACCAGTGACTATAACTCCTAAATCTTTTTCCTGCTCTACGCTTGTTAAATCTTTCCCTGACATACTATACGCAAAATTACCGTTACGCGAACCTATATGCATAATTTTGCACTTATCCACGTTAAATCTCATTTGCCATGTGACTGACCAATCAACGATTTTATTCAGATCTTCCTGAATTTTACCTCTATCTTCGTCATTAATCGCCCTACCACCCAGCTTCGTGTCATCCGCAAACTTTGAAACTGTACTGACTAGGCCGACATCTAAATCGTTAATATATATAAGAAAAAGCAAGGGGCCCAATACAGAACCCTGAGGAACGCCACTCGCTACATTAGCCCAACACGACTCCGCTCCATCAACGACCACCCTCTGTTTCCTGCCTCGCAACCATTCTTCTAGCCAATTTATTACTACACCCCTGATTCCATGAGCCTTAGTTTTTTCAATCAGTCTTTTGTGCGGCACGGTGTCAAACGCTTTTTGAAAATCTAAATACACTACATCAACCGCCCGATGTCTATCGTAAACGTTAACCACGCTTTGGAAAAATTCTAAAAGATTAGTTAAGCAAGATTTGTTTCGCCTAAAACCGTGCTGCGTATTTCTGACCAGATTATGCACTTCTAAGTGTTCGACTATACGATCCCTAATTATCGATTCCAGTAGCTTACCTACAACAGACGTTAAACTGATTGGCCTATAATTTCCCGCCGCACCTTTATCGCCTTTCTTAAAGATAGGTGTTACGTTTGCTAACTTGAAATTATCTGGTACGCACCCCTCAGAAATAGACGCGTTAAAAATCTTTGTTAGCGGCACAACAATGCTATCTTTTAATTCTTTTAGTTGTATGGGATATATGGAATCCGGACCCGGTGATTTACGCGTTTTCATTTTATCAATATAGCGCATTACTTCCCCTTCACTAACGACAATATTATCCAAAATATTACCATTATCAAAAGGTATTATGTCTATGACCGTAGGGATATTCGTTACATCTTCTATAGTAAAAACTGATGTAAAAAATTCGTTTAGCAAGGTAGCCAGGGCTATTCAAATTCATTCATCCAATTTCAACTGAGAATACTTCTGTACCTATCAACCATGCATCAACTGGGCATACACCACATGAAAGAGGAAATCTTCGAGTTTTACAAGATCACCGCGAGAGGGCTCCAAAGTCACGCCATGGCCTAGCCTAGCAACAAACAGTCAGTGTCAAAATGGCGTCCGCACAGCAGAAGGCGTTTTGTGTGTTGCAGTTTTCGAGCCCCCTAGGTCACCGGATCTTACACCGTGCGACTTCTTCCTTTTGGGGTATGTTAAGGATACTGTGTATGTGCCACTGTTGCCCACATCTTTGGATGAGCTCCGAACTTGCAGTGTTACTGCCGTAGAGTCAGTGACAACGGACATGCTGGAGCGAGTATGGGAGGAATTCGACTATCGTGTCGACGTTGCTCGTGTAACTAGGGGAAGTCATATAGAGCATTTATGAGGTGAGATACAAAATTTGGACAGTTTTTCTTTTGGTTGATGTATCACAAATCACACTGTATTTGTAACATTAAAAAATATTCTCATTTGAAATCAGGTGAATCATTTTGAGTAGCCCTGTAATATATATATATATATATATATATATATATATATATATATATATATATATATATATGTGTGTGTGTGTGTGATTAAAAGTAATATTTTATTAATGTTAATTAAAATATTTGTAGTTGAAAAAACTTTACTGAGAAAGAAAAATTTGAAAATCAATAAAATTACTAAATGGTAATACAGTATTCTGTTTTTCTTTGGATATTTTATTGATTTTAGTGGCAGTAATAGTTTCATAAACAGTACCCAAACATTACTTATAAAAAATTACTAATCAGTAATGTTTGGGTATTGTTTTTGAAACTACAGGAAGTCCCCAGGATATGAGTAGGTTGCATTCCAGAATTTAATTCATAAGTCATTCATTCAGAACTCAGAACTCAATTTCCCATAAACATGACTCCAGATTCCTGGGATCTTGGGAGCATTGCTCCAGTAAATTTGACCATGAGAAAAAGTAAATTTGGGTTTGGGTTTTGTTCATCCGCTAGATGTTATGCAATTTTTTTGCGTATACGTTCTTGTACAAACCAATTTTTTTAAATTACAAATTTAGTTATTTTAAGTTTAGTTGGTAATTCCATATTTAACAATTATTTTTATTTTTTGTTAAGCTTCAATGTTTTGATAATTAAAATTTTATTAAAACGTATATTTTTTTAATATAAAATTATCAGGATTGGACTATGTTCCATTGATCTCGGCCAGGTTTGATAAATTGGCTAGATAATTACTTGTGTGGTTTTAAGTAATCCACCATGACTCTAGAATTGAAAAGTTTAGTTAAGTTTAAACTTACTTTTACTTACCTACTTTTACTTACTCTTCCTTACTTTTACTAAGTTTAAAGCACTTACTTTTACTTACTTTCATTGTACTATATTTACTTACTTTTACTTACTTTTACTTACTTTTACTTACTTTCATTGTACTATATTTACTTACTTTTACTCACTTTTACCATACTATATTTACTAACTTTTACTTATTTTGTATTTTTTCAGGTAGTCAATAATCAATAATGGATCCTAATATTGATGAAGTTGGAGAGAAAAGTGAGGGTGTTAAAAGGGGTTACTTTTGTGGTCAATGCAAGAACAAATATTCAAAGAAGCAAAACTGGGAGGAACATTTTAATTCCCCCAAAAATATTTGTTACAATACAAGAGGTCCCAGAGTTTGGGCCCACAGCTTAGATATTGCAGTAAGAAATACCAGGATGAAGTGCAGCAAAGAGATACGGCAAAGCAGTCATTTAGTTTGTTCACAAAATGTGCTAGTGCTAGACCTCAGAAAAATGAACCAACTTCATCAACTGCTAATCTAGAAAATGAAACTTTTTCACTAGATGTTTCACAGACTGAAGAAAGTGCTTCTCCTCCACCTAAGAAACAAAAGGTAAGTGAGGAATCTGTGCATCAGACTAACAAAACTGCTTTAGAGGAATTTGAAAATTCCCAAATCCAGAAGACATTGAATGCAATTTTGCGCCTAACAAAAGAAACTCACCAAGCTGTTGTGGTTAATAAAGAGAAGAGTCAAAATATGCCTTCAAGTTCAAGTGTTGCATCCAAATCTAATAAAGCAAAAAGCAATAAATTTGACATTTCCATAGCCCATTTAAGCAAGTGTAAATCAATACATTGCTGCTGCAATGAATAAATAAACTTAAGGTGAGTTATAAACTGTACATTATTGTATTATTATATTTAGCTAAAACAATTTGTAATTGGTATGTCGTCAATTCAAGAGTTTACTATCATTAACCTATCTAGTGGTGTAAGGGGAAAAAAAGTAAATTCAGAGCTGTGCTCCAGTAAATTTTTTCAAATCTGGAGTCATGCGGGCCATAAACACACTGTTATAAATGGTGGTTAGGTTCCCAAGCCAGCCCATGAAAACCTATTTTACCCATAATTAAGCTGAAATCTTGTACATTTGCTCTGAATAATAGCAGATAACAATACTGTTGCAATACAATTAATAAAACAAAATGGAAAAACAATAAATGTGAATAAAATATTTTGTAGGATAATTGTTTAGCTCACTTAGTATCAACAAACTCATCTCACAAGGGAAGCAATGAATGCATGACTGGGGATGCTACATCACTGTATACATGTGGCAGAGGACACTTTGCCCATGCCCTGCCATGCAAACTAGTTCCCAAAAGCAACATTTGGTTTGTAGGATGCAGACTGAACATTTGTTTGTTATGACTAATAAAATATTGAGACTTGTGGAGGTTCATTTGTATATTCATCTGGGTGTTTGTAAGTCAGACATTCATAACTCAACTTGGGGACTTCCTGTATTACCACTTAATATTTAAAATAATTTATATCTATAGGTGAACTTTTTCCTAAAATCATACATAGTACCTATTCATATTTGAAAGCAAGTAATTTTCTTGAACAAAATTAATATAAAATATTTTAAAATTTGATTGATGAATAATACTGATGAAATTAAAGTTATTTATTTACTGAAAATGAAATTGTCCAAAAGGCACAATTCTCCTTTCTTAAAACCTCAAAACATTTTGTATTGTTTAAAAGTAGAATACAGGTATCCCTCGTTTAATGATTGGGGTTGCGTTCCTGAAAAACTGATCACTAAGTGAATGATTGCTAAACGAGGACTTTATAACATGGGTTCATTGGGGATATGTTCCTACGTGGTGCTTGTGGACAGCGAGGTTGGAGGACTGAATGTTGTTGGGGCAGGTCACACATCTTTGGTCTCTCACTCTCAGGGTGGACAGCATTGTAGGTCTGGCCCTGAAGACAGTGAACCCTGAGGTGGAAGGTGTTGGTTCTGGTGACATTGACCCAGTCTTGGTTTTGAAGAAGTTTGTGATGGTTGCCTGGCGCAGTCCTCTCAAGGTCCAAGTCTTTCCACAGGTCCTCCCACAGACTTGCAGCCTTGGCCATAATGATGGTGGTATAGAAAGGTGTGTGGTGGCGAGTTCAATCTTTAGTCCAGATCTGGAGTACACCCGCCGCAAAATGACTTCGGACCATCCACCATTTTGGAGGAAAAGCACAAACATCATTATAAAATACCAAATATATTTAAAAACTTAGTTACATCAATATGAAGTCATGGCTCCTTTGTTCTTGAGGACCCCCTGGAGCCGTTTGGGCATGGAATCACTGAGCTTCCTGAAGTAGTCCAATGTCGTCATCTTGCACCACACTTTTATCAGCTCCGTCTTGAGGTTCGCGAGGTTAGGAGTCTTCTTCTCTGCCATGATCTTCTTCATGTAATGCCAACAGTTCTCGATTGGGTTGAGATTGGGGCTATTGCCAGGCCACTCTAACACCTTAATCTTCCACTCATTAAGCCACTTCATCACCTTCTTGGCCTTGTGACAGGGGGCACTGTCGTGCATAAAAATCTCACTGCCGTGAATGGCGAAGTGGTTCAACAAATGGTCGTTAAGAACGTCAATATAACGGTCACTGTTCATCATCACATTCTTGGGAAGGAAGTACAGACCCCCATTTCCCTTCTCACCAGAAAAACCCCCACACCATCACTGACTCAGTTGGTACCGAGTAGGCTGGGTGGTACTGACTAGCAGATGACGGGTGTCGCACCTTGGCAGATCGAATCTGGAACACCTGGAACATGCTTTCATCTGAAAACATCACCTTCCTCCACTGTGCCAATGTCCAATGAACGTATTTCTTTGCAAAGGCAACACGCTGCTTCTTCATGCGGTCGGTGATAAGTGGCTTCTTGGCGGCGGTACGGCATGGTAACCCCAAGTCCTTCTGCAGCCGGTGCTGGATCGTTCGAACAGACATGGCTTCCAGCAGCTTGAGATGGTTCTTTTTCAATTGAGACGCTGTAAGTCGAGGGTTCTTCAACACTTCTCTCTTTATGAGGTTATCTGTGGCCTTAGACGTCTTCCTTCGCCTTCCACCACCGAAATTGTGCTTCGGTACGACGTTGGGTGGTAGGCCTCTAGCCGCCGCCACCAGCTTCATGATGGTCGACTTCGCCCGACCAGTACGCTCGCATATCGTCTTTATCAGGACATTTTCTTGCCTCCATGCAAGAAAACGGGCCTTCTCCTCAACAGAACAATACTTCCCAGGCATCTCCACTGCACTTTAAGAAAAATAAAGAACACAAACGACTGCACACAAAAATCCAAGAATTCTGGATGCAGTACGGCAGAAACACAACACCCCCACATCACCTCTATCTAAACACTGACGAGTTTTGCCTCTGCGGTAGCATAAAGGGATTGACTAACAACATGCCAGATACTTCCAGACAAAATATTTTACTCGGTAGTGTGAGAAATGCAAATCGATTTCAGACCACTTTCTCAGCGGAATATCGCACGAAAGTCCAGTCATTTTGCGGTGGGTGTAGCTTCTTCATGCTCTCCTTCACTGGATCATGTGCCTTAGTTATCCTCGTAGTGATGTTAAAAGTCACATTTTCTACTTGAGACCTTCAACTCAAGAGCCTTCTTGATGATGGTTGAGATAGTAGTCGACTGGGCTAGGCCAAGCACTCTCGTGATGGAGTTTGGCCCTTCACCACTCTTGTTGTCAAGGACTTATGAGAGAGCTTAGCCTTACCCCATGATGCAGGGGAAGCAGCCACATGCTTACTCATCATTTTCAATGTTCACAGTCATTTAACACAGTCCAAATTAGCACCAAACAGTCTGCACAATGTTGCTTTGCACTCCACAAAGGTAGTGAATAACACAACTATCACAATCATGTGCAATCTTACACAATGATGCAGTGTGATGCAGAAGCACGAGTGACTCAAGACACTGGCCAGGCGAGAAGGAAGTGCAGGGGGTGGCTACTTAGGGGCACTTGGGTCAGGAAAGCTGCGCAGAGGATAAATCTGTTTCTGCGCATGGTGGCCATTTTGATTAGATAAATGAAGTTAGAGATGCATCTGTGGTGAAGTACCAGAAACCAAACTTTGCCCATTGTAGTGATCGCTAGACTGAATTTTGGTCAATCATTGTATGAGAGAAGGTGTTAAAGAAAACAGATAGCTAAAGCGAGTGATTGTTGAGTGAATGATCGCTAAACAAGCAGGCCCGGATCTAGAAGAATGGGGGCCCGTGGCTAATTTTTTTTTTGGGGGCCCCCCTTGGCTACAATTTTTATTATATAAGGATTATAAGCTTTGTTTACGAGGAAAATTAAAGGTTTTCAGAACAAACATATTACTTTACTTTATTTATTTAGTTTTCAGAACAAACATATTACTTTACAAATATTTTACTTTATTTTCCATATTATATTTTCCTGAATTAATAATTTTATACACACCTACCTACTGATTATGAGCTAGCAACTGATTGAACTGACGAGCCTTTTTTTGTGCAAATTCATTAATAATATTTCGAAAATTGACTTCTTTGGCCAGAGCATGTTCAACATAGAGAATTGCCAGTGACTGTAATTGCTTTTGCTTCATTGTTGAACGTGTGCAACATTTCAGTCGCTTTAACTTAGAAAAACTCTGTTTGCCGGTACAATTGGTCACCATCAATGACAAGTACATTCTATATGCATTTAAGACACTAGAAAATTTGGGGGCCCCCCTCAAATGCGGGGCCCATGGCTGCAGGCCATATAGCCCCCCCCCCTAGATCTGGGTCTGTAAACAAGGGATACCTGTATTGTATAAATAAAGGCAAAACTATTAAATCTGACAAAATATATGCACACAATCTTAATTTTGTAATTCTTGTTATTGATTGCTCATTATAATATTTAGTCATTTAACTCTTCTTTCAATAAATACTAGTTCATTTTATTGTTGAATGAGGAAATTCAGTTTAAATTACTTACTCCAGAGTCAATCCTTCATTTGGAACAAAAAATAAAATATGAATTAATAGACAGTTATTTAACTTGGATATCAGTGCAACTTTGAGTATTCTTTAATAAAGAAACTTGGTAAAATGATGTAAAACTAAGTTCCTTGCAAGCTTTAAATCAGAAATTTAAGTATGTTTTTTTGTACAGGAACTCTATCTCAATTCTACAATTGTATGTGGTGGGAAGTACTTTCCTCTTCATAGGCTGTTGTTGTCCAGCCACAGTGACTTACTATAAAAAAAATCTTTGAAAATACACCATATGTCACCATCCTTTTATCATTTTAATTGAGACTGATCCTAGAGACTTGGAAATTCTTTTGAACTAGCTACATCTATGAAGGAAAAGTTAGTACCAGTATTTCAAAGCATATATTGTCATCCCTACTGAAAACAGCCAAAGCTCTTAAAATAAAAGCATTGAAAATTAGTAATAATTTACTGTAGGATCAGTGGAAGATGCAAAGTTTTCTTCTGATTTAGTGTCAAAAAGGTCTGGAAATACTACCAGTTCAGAAATATTGCAACATGCATCATATTCTGAAGATATAAACTTGATACAGTCTGCAACAGTTTGATGTAGAATCACTAAAAGATGAAAAGGAATTCCCCAATTTTGAATCATTACCCAAAGCAATAAGTCAAATTGATATTGATGGTCATTACATAATGACTGCTGCAGATATTAAATGTGAAGTCAATGAAAATCAGTTTATAGACATATCACGCATTGAGAGAAATATATCATTGAGGGAAGATGAATTTTATGTCAATAAATCAGTTGAGAGGAGAGTTTATGAAACACCACCTGCTGTATGCAAGAAAGAGATAAAAATTCTTCTTAAAAGGTTATCAGCAAGTGAAATATCTGTACTTTCATTCAGCCAGAAAAGGAAAGGAAGTAATTTAAAATGTGATATACCATTAAAGAGAAGAAGGTCAGAAGAAAAGAAACCACTAAAAAAAGTAAATGAATTAAAAGCAAAGTTTGTTGATGAAAATGAAGTTGATGGTGAAAAGGGAGGAAAGGTATCTACAAAGTGCGTTTATTTTATTATAAGAGAATTGATTGGTTCTGATATGAATAACCTTGGAACTTCATCTAAGCAGGCAATAGAACAATGTAGAGAGACTAAGTAACTGCTAGTTTCAATTGTTTTGTTCTAATTAGAAATAGGCATTGGCTCTAATATTGGGACTATAGGGAAGAAAACCACAATATGATGTCAATTTATTAATTTATTTGAAGGACAGGGACTTCATCAGGTGATGGAGATGAAGTTAGGAAGGGAGGTGAGATCAGGGATTAAAGAAATGAATATAAGGTGCATTAATATATATATATATATATATATATATATATATATATATATATATATAAAATGTATAAAGGGGTTTGACAAAAGTAAATAAACACATTTGGTTTGTCCATATATTTTTTTGATTTCATGATGAAAATTAAAAAAATTGAAGTTATTGAATCAATATATTTAGAATTGTGTTCCTTTCCTCTTTGCCTAATATAAAGCTGATCCATGTTCTGGTATTTTATTGATGAGTTTGCCATTTGTTCTTCAAGACAGTCATCATGGTGTCTATTTACTTTTGTCTACCCTCTGCACATATAAAAAAAATGGAAAGTGAAAAGATAATAGACTAATTACAATAACAATAATAGTGGTGATAATATTGATAATGATTGCAGAGATGAAGTAATGAATGTAAGAATTAGTACAAAAAATATGACCCATCAATCATAATGGGTAAGTTTCAAGCAATAAAATGGATGTTATGAAAGTTTGTTTAGAATTTGACAGTTGCAATTGAGTGTGGTGATGTCTTGGAAAATATATTGTAATAAATTTATTTTATATTGTGGTTTCTATTCCCTTAATTCACCTAAATACAATTCACAATATTCATAAAACATTTGAACTAAACTGAGGAAAGTGAAAGTGACTCAGAAATCATTGTGTAGTATATGAAATGTATCTTTCAATAAATTATTATATTTGTAGTATAGGCATATTTATAATAGTACAGTTTGTCTCTCGGTTCATAATTTAATATTACATGTAATTGTCTGCGTGTCTTCCTAACTAATTTGTAAGTTTTGCATTATGGATGTTTTTTCATTGAAGGAAAATGAATTAAAGATTGATATCAAGGAATTTATAGAAGATCCAAATGAATTTTCTTACCCAAATCATTCTGCTTCAGCTTTTGGAAGTGGAAATGGAAGTTTGTGCAAAGAAGAAAGTGAATATTCATTCCCTTCAACATCATTACAACATTTCTCCTCCAATAAGGTAAAACTCATTTTCACCTATCATAAGAGTAGGCTTTATATATAATGTGTTAAATTAAATGAAAAACTGCATAAGTTAGTAAAAGTTAATAAGTGTAGTTTACTCCTTTTACTGTACTCATCCTTCTTCTAAATACCATACTAAGCAGACATGTAGTTTTAGCTCCTGTTTGAATTTTTAATTTAACATTATTTGAAGTTTGTTTACTGAAGTTTTGTTTAAATTATTTATATTTTTTTGTTTGGCTTTTGGTGCTGTTTCATAATTTTTATAGATTTATTATGGAGTAAATTTCATTTTTTTAATTACACTGCTGTGGTACAAGTATGGTATGTGTGCAGGTTGTTTTTTATGCAGGAAGGAGGGACTAAGGGCAAACACCTGCCCCTCCCACAGAAAGAAAAAAAGAGAACTAAAATTAAGGTCCAAAGTTTTTGAGATGTATGGACACTGTGTTTGAAAGGTAGAGGTCATAGACAGGGGGAAAGATGGACTGAGGAAATTTGTTCCAGAGTTGACTGGTTGAGTAGATGAAAGATTGAGAATACCAATTAACTGTTGTTAGAAAGTTTCACAAAGAAAGGAGGCACACAATCAGTGTGTTTAGAAGAGCAGTGCCCATTGTAATAATGATAGTAGAGAGATAGTGAGGCAACATTGTGGTGAAGAGAGAGGAATTGAAGGCAGGAGGATATGGGAGATTGATGAAACAAAGCCTCTGATTCAACTTAGTCAAGTAAAGCTGCGTGGGTTGAGCCACCCCACACGCGAGAAGTGTACTTGGTACACAAGATGGTGCAAGTGAACTCTGAAGCTATTCTCTTCATTATACTTTTTCCTCCTTTCTTATAAATCTTCTTTCGCAACTACTCTGTTTGCAGTGACTGTCAGAGGAGGAGCAGAGCTTTGTCTGTGTGTTCTCTACTTTTCTTGTTTTACATGTTTCTAAGTGTAAACATGATAGTAAATTTTCAGTATCCTTTATTTTCATTTGTTTTTTCTGTTTTT
>JAJOZX010013605.1:0-15000 GCA_023014485.1 Bathynomus jamesi | reverse complement strand
TTTCGTGTAATGACCTAATAGTTTGTTCTAACATGTGTCCATTATATTGTCGATTTCGCGCGAAGAGATTCAATTTAAGTTCAATTCTTTTAATATCTTCTTCGGTTGCTAATCCGAATAAACCTTTGAACAGTTTCACTCCTATATCTATCAGTCCCCTTTTACTTCTTTGGTTAAAGTTTTCTGAATTTTTAGTTTCAGTTTGTATCCATGGTAAGGCTAATATTTCTGATAGGGCGCGTGCTGTAGTTTGAATATTTTCGAGGGTATTTTCTAACAGAACGCGACTAATCTGATCTTTTCCTTGGAAAGAATTCTGGACTTTACTTTCAAACGTTTTTGGGTTTGTATCTGAAGGAGATTGATTTTAATTCTAGCAGGGGGTTGCAAATTTATATAAAGGTCTGCATGCCCTTTCAAAAATTTACCTTCTGCAAGTTTTTCTATAACAACTCCGGTAGAAATTTTAATGCTAGGTCTACAAGAGTAAATAATTTGGAAAATTATAAGGGGGACAATTTTATTCATTTCTACGCCTTAAGTTATACGGAGCTGGGGGTAGTTGTGTGGATACTTGTGTGGATACTTGTGTTGGTGGGCGAAGGGGTCGGCCTCGTTTTGGTGGCAATGGGGGTCGACCGTTGAGCTCGGATTCTGAGCGGGTTCGTTTCTTATGTGAAGGTTCTAGTTCACGTGGGTGATGCATTTGCGGGCGGTATGTAGGGTCCGTGCGTCGATCATCAATTGGCGAGGGTGGTGACAGAGGAGATGGTGGAGTTCCACTGAGTGATCCTCTCGAAGGGGTTTCTCCAGGGTCTGGATCCGATGGGACGCTTGGCTCTGGGGCCTCCTCTTGTTCAGAGATTGCCTCGAGTAATGGTGGTGGTATTACGAGGTACCAATCTTCGTCATGGGTAGCGGTTCCCGCGGTGACTACTTCAGTTTTTTGATCCCTGCCCGATTTGTTAATATCTTGACCTTTTGAAGGATAGGCGGCTCGAACGCCTGGCAGCTGTTTTTTGGGAAGGTGTTGTTCGGAAGCTATCTTCAAATTGTCAGCGTGAATGATCTTTAGTTTGGAATGATCCCGGAGGTCGAGGATTTCATAACGATTTTTTCCGAGGTCTTTCATAATCCTATATGGGCCATCCCATTTTGGGTATAATTTGCGATGAGCCCCTGGCGGTTTCACGCTCTTCAGATAACATCGCATACCGACGATTATAGTCCGTTGACGGGGATGACGCCTATGTTGCTCTTGCTCCATCTGTTGGTTTCGTTGGTCGAGGGCATAGCGGATTATGTCAAAAATCTTGAAAGATCGTTCAGCTAGTTGCTGATTTGCTTCTGCCATTTCGGAAGATGTTAGGACTGCCGGGTCGGTTTGGTCGGGCAAATCAAAAGGTAGACGCTTGTCGTAGTGATAGAGAACGAAATGAGGGGTGTCCCCGATGGACACATTATAGCCATTGTTGATGGCTGTTTGTACCATGGGAAGGGAATCATCCCATGTACGGGAGGATGCATCGACAACGTGGCGCAGGGCTTCCAAGATCTTTCGATTGTGCCTTTCCACTAAGCCGTTTGCCTGCGGATGGTATGCCACAATGTGTGTATTTTTAATTTTACACATGTTACAGAGTGACTCGAACAGTTTGGAAGTAAAACTAAGGGCGTTATCCGAGATTAGGATGGAAGGAGTGGTATGATTTTGGATGACGCGTTCCACTAGGGCTCTTGCCACAGTTTCCGAGGTCTGGTCTGGAATGGCGGCTACTTCGCTGTAACGCGAGAAGTGGTCCGTAAACACAATGATGTACTGATTTCCCTTTGATGTTTTGGGAAATGGTCCCAGTATATCCATTCCAGTTCTTTGCCAGGGCCTTTGGCATACTGGATATTTATGCATCGGAGCTGTGGATGGTACGTTGCCCTTATGCTTTAAACACGACGGACATTCGGCGATGTATTCTTGTACCTTTTTGTTCATCTCGGGAAAGTGGTATCGCTCCAAAAGACTCTTGATGGTGCGATCCGGCCCCATGTGTCCATACAAAGGTGAGTCGTGACAAAGTCCAATGGCTATATCGACGAGATCCTTTGGTATCTCCACGAGGTCATTTCCATCTTCGTTCCTGAAATGTACGAGCCCATCTTTGAGGTTGTACTGTTCTTTTACCTTCGATGGTTCCTTTTGTTCCAGGCGCGCCCGAAGGTTCTGGGTGTGTTGGTCCTGTTGTTGGGAGTATTGCAGACACACGTAGTCGAACACAGGGAGAATTCCTATTTTATTCACTCGGGTGTCGGGCTTAAGTCTCGACAATCCGTCTGGAATAACTTGCAGTTTTCCTGGTTTGTATACGATTTTTGCTGCAAAATCCTGAATCAACAGAGCCCATCTACTCAATCGTCCTTCAAGTAGCTTGTCCTTGAAGAGGTACGTGAGTGGCTTATGATCAGTCTTGATGGTTACATCGTAGCCATAGACGATATTTCGGAATTTTTTCAAAGCCCAATATACCGCTAGGGCCTTCGGCCCGTAGTGGAATAATTCCGTTGAGGTGCAGAGAGAAGTTGACTGGCATAAGCAATGGGTAATTCCACACCGTCTACGTCCTGTAACAGGACGGCTCCTAGTCCATAGGAGGAAGCATCTGTGGCTATGATGAAGGGTCTTGTGTAATCAGGATATTGTAAAATGGGATGACAGGCTAGTTTATTAATTAAAGTTTCAAAGGCATGTTGGTGATCGGATTCCCAGTTAAATTTCGAATTTTTTTGGAACAAATTAGTAGTGGGTTTAGCAATATTCGAAAATTGGGGGATAAAGTTCCGATAAAATCCGACAAAACCAATAAATGCACGGGCGTCGTCGATGGTCTTGGGTACAGGGTACCTTTCCAGGGCTTCGAGTTTGGCTGGATCAGGTTTAATTCCTGTGGACGCGAGTAGGAATCCTAGGTATACCAGGGATTCTTGTAAAAAATTGCACTTTGCAAGCTTCAGTTTAAGGTGTGCTTTTCTCAAGTGTGATAGCACATTCTGAAGGCGTTGAAAGTGTGTTTTTATGTCCGAACTGTAGACGATAATATCGTCAAGATAAACGAGAGCTTCGACACCTAATAGGTCGGAAAGGACTATATTCATCAACCTAGAGAAATTAGCAGGCCCATTTCGGACTCCGAAAGGTAAAACCTGGAATTCGTAATGGCCTCGGTTAGTGGAGAAAGCAGTCAATGTTCGAGATTCGGGACTGACCTCCATTTGCCAATAACCCGATGCTAAATCGAGGGATGAAAAGAAGTTCGCTTTCCCTATGTTCAGAATTGTTTCCTGCATGTTTGGAATCGGGAAACGGTCTGGGATGGTAATGTTCAGGCGTCTAAAATCTATACATGGGCGAGATGTTCCGTCCTTTTTGGAGACGAGAATCATGGGAGCGGACCAGGGACTAGCTGAAGGCTGAATGACACCCTGCTCCAACATGTCCTTGATGTGTTCCTCAATAGTGACTAACTGGGAATGTGGAACCCGATAGGGAGGAATGAAAATGGGTTTGGAATTGGGTTCCAACTTGATTTCAAAAGGGACCAAATTAGTTCGGCCCAGAGGATCTCCTTTTAGGGCAATCACATCTCTATTTTTATCAGGAAATCGAGAAGTGATTCCATTAGTTTGGGATCCTGTAAAGCTGGTGACTCCTGAAGGGAGTGCTCCAGACATTTCTTATATTCTTCTTTTAATATTGAAGGCTTTAATTCTAAGGAACTGGAAACACGATTTATCATACTGATGGGGAAATCTGAATCTACTTCTACTGTGGAAACAGTTCCTATTTTCTGATTTGAAGTTAATTCTATAGGACTTTCTCCTTTGTTTAAACAAACAACAGGGATAGCTGAATTCTGACTCTGACTAAGGACTTGGGCAATAAGAACATCTCTCTTGAAATTACTTTTCTCTGTAATCAGAGTACGCTCTGACTCTAATAATTTTCCTTGACTGTTAACTACTTTTGTTAGGAAACAAATCTTCTCATAAGGTGCTACTGTTATATGCTCGGTAGGGCATATGAAAAATTGTGAATCTGATTCTGGTTCGGCGACTAAAATTTGCCTTATTGGCTGAACTGAAGCTGGCTGACTGGAAACTGGCTGACTGGAAACTGGCTGACTGGAAACTGGCTGGCTGGAAACTGGCTGACTGGAAACTGGCTGGCTGGAAACTGGCTGACTGGAAACTGGCTGACTGGAAACTGGCTGACTGGAAACTGGCTGACTGGAAACTGGCTGACTGGAAACTGGCTGACTGGAAACTGGCTGTCTGGAAACTGGCTGTCTGGAAACTGGCTGTCTGGAAACTGGCTGTCTGGAAACTGGCTGTCTGGAAACTGGCTGTCTGGAAACTGGCTGTCTGGAAACTGGCTGTCTGGAAACTGGCTGTCTGGAAACTGGCTGTCTGGAAACTGGCAGTCTGGAAACTGGCAGTCTGGAAACTGGCAGTCTGGAAACTGGCAGTCTGGAAACTGGCAGTCTGGAAACTGGCAGTCTGGAAACTGGCAGTCTGGAAACTGGCAGTCTGGAAACTGGCAGTCTGGAAACTGGCAGTCTGGAAACTGGCAGTCTGGAAACTGGCAGTCTGGAAACTGGCAGTCTGGAAACTGGCAGTCTGGAAACTGGCAGTCTGGAAACTGGCAGTCTGGAAACTGGCAGTCTGGAAACTGGCAGTCTGGAAACTGGCAGTCTGGAAACTGACTGTCTGGAAACTGACTGTCTGGAAACTGACTGTGTTGATCCAACTGGATTCAACAACTGGAACTGATTACCCTGGGGTCTGATTTCTGGAGCGGTTGTCCCTCTGGATGCAACCGGCTGACTTGATCTGCTATCAAGTAGAGGGGATTTCCTATTTCTTTCGGAAATCTGAACTGAGCTAAGTCTATTAGCATTAAGTTCTACAGATCTACAGAAGCTAAGGCTAACAAAGACCCTAAGATCCACTCTAAGGCTAGCCCGAGAGAAAGGAGAGAGTAGGGGGTTAAGAGAAGAGAGGAGAATAAGGGGTTAAGTAAGGAGCAACACCTATCATTCGTGGGTTAACATTCATTCAGAAAAAGAGGGAAAAAGTCTCACCATCATCATCCGCCGGCCACTGCCGACAAGTCAGAAAAATAGTCGGAGAATATAGGAGAGGGGTGAAAGATGAAAAGAAGTAAAATAAGAACGCTTACAAACCATGCAAACACAGTCTTAACTCACTGTCATACCATGCAAACTACAAACATGCAAGAAAAGAGTTAGAGACATGCAAAGTAAGGAGGATAAGAAAAAAAAAAAAAGTAGGTAAAGTTAAACAAAAAGTGGGTTAGTTTACGCTATGAGCTACATCTACATTCGTGTTAGTCTAATTTTTTTTTTTTTTTTTTTTTATTGCTGGCATCACACGCTGGCATGTCACAAGCTGGCATTCATCGTCAACAGACTCATCCTCGAGCACCACCACCAGAGCTCCTGTTGTTAACTTTCTTTTTTAATTTTAAACAACGTTAATATTTTTAAAATGTCTGTCAAGACGGTTCTTAAACACATTAACGCTGGTAGAATGAACGACTGACGCGGGAAGATTATTCCATTTATCAATTACTTTAAACGTAAAGAAGTTTTTAGCGATATTAGTAATGAAACGTCTGCCACGCAACTTGAATCCGTTATTGCGAGTATTACTATTATCGAAAGTGAACAATTTGTCAAAATTTACGTTATCGATGTTATTAACGATTTTGAAAACTTCAATAAGCTCCCCCCTTAATCTCCTAGTTTCGAGTGAATACAAGTCTAACACTTTAATCCTATCTTCATAAGGCTTATTGCGCAACGCCGGAATAAGTTTCGTGGCACGACGCTGAACCCTTTCTAACCTATCAATATCCTCACGCAAGTACGGGCACCAAAATTGAACGGCATATTCCAAATGAGGCCTGACTAGGGACTTGTAAAGGGGCAATATAATATCCTTCGATTTAAATTCGAAATTACGCGCTATGAAGCCTAACATCCTATTAGCTTTTGCGCAAGACTCCAGGCACTGGTTCCTAACCTTTAAATCTTTAGTTACGCGTACGCCTAAATCTACTTCCTCGTCAACGCTCGCTAAATCCCTATCATCCATCGTGTACACGTAATTATTGTTGCGAGAACCTATATGCAAAACTTTACATTTATCTACGTTAAATTGCATCTGCCACTTATCCGTCCACTCCATAATCCTATCTACATCGTCTTGGATCCTATTTCTATCGTCCTCGTTAACAACCTTACCGCCTATTTTAGTATCGTCCGCGAATTTTGACACGTTACTAATCAATCCTACATCTATGTCGTTAATGTAAATTACGAATAACAATGGGCCTAACACTGAACCCTGTGGGACACCACTACCTACCTCTAACCACCCCGATTCACTACCATTAACTACGACCCTCTGCCTCCTAGCACGAAGCCATTCTTCTAACCAGTTAGCTACCTGACCGCGGATACCGTGCGCTTTAACCTTCGCAATTAGTCTCCTATGCGGAACTGTATCGAACGCCTTTTTAAAATCTAAATAAATAACGTCAGCTGCCCTATGCCTATCGTATTCGCGCACTATTTCGTTATAAAATTCTAACAAATTTGTCTGTCATTCTCGCGGAGATGGTGTGTCCTATTTCGACACTTTACTAACTTTCCGGCTGGGTAAATCTCCCATTGATTCCGGTTAAAAAAATCCATACCTAGTAGGATGTCTGTCTGAAAGGTGGCGACTGTGTCCACTATACAACATTTCGCGGGGTATACCGCGTTTCCAATTTCTAAATATAACTCAATTTCTCCGTATGGGTATGGGTGTGCCCGTAACTCCTCTGAGTTGGCAGGATGGTGCCTTAATTTCATATTTGTAATTTGTACTCTCTAGTAATTCATCTACACATTGTTTCTTAATTAACGTCGCGTGTGCTCCTGTATCTAGGAGAGCAGTTAAATCTTGGTTATCGGTGCTACAATTTATTATTAAATCTAGGAGGTCCGCACCTATTATCCTGATGGGGAGTTTGTGCGTATCTGGTTCATACTATAATTTAGGAGGGAGGAGGTTGAACTGCTGCCTCCAATGTAGGGTCTAAAAAAGGGCTCGAATGGTCTTCTATGGGAGGACCTGGGTCATATTCTATGGGATATCATACGCTGGAGGGTGTTCTTGAAAACTGTCTCTGGGGAAAATGATTCCTCCCGGGTACTTCTACGTACCGAACTAGTTGACCTTGCTGGTTGTACTGAGGTTTATACATGGGGTAAGAGTGTGGTTGACCCTGTGGTCGTGATCTATTGGGTTGGTAGTTCGACTGAGGCTGGGAATGGACTGGTTTCTGGGGATTGGTTGACTTTTGGGATACGTTTTGGGAACGTGGTTGGTTTGGTTTCTGAAAGTGGGGTCTATACCCTGCAGGGGCTTTATCAGCACACTTTTGGCGATCGCCACGGCGATGACCATGTTCGTGACAGTGGGAGCAATACGAGGGGTAATTACATTGACTTATCATGTGCCCAAAACTATCGCAGTTAAAACACTGTGGAGGAGGGCGTGTATTCTGGGTTTGGGGGGCTTGTTTCTGGGGTGTTCCCTGCATTAGCCTCGATTTATATGGTTGTTGTTGTGTTGTTGGTGTTGGTGTTGTGGCTGCTGCTGAATATAATGTACAGGGGTTTCTCTACCCTTTCGGTAGTTTTGGTTTGCTAAATCGGGGTAATGTTCCCGTGTTTTGTTTATGGCTACACTTACAGGTTTGTCAACATTTAAAAACTCCTGAAACTTTTTTTTAGGTGCTCCGGGTAGGTTTTGGTAAATGGTTGTGGCTACTATTAGATTTCTTTGTTTCGAACGTGAAAGTTATGCCACATGCATTTTCTGCGGCCCGGAGGGCTTCTCCTACAAGTTTATGTGTACGTGTAATAAAATTGTTTAAATCTTCGTGTTCCTCTTTCTTCCATTTAGCTTGGAAGACTGCTTCTAATGTGGCTAAGGGTTGTGCAAGGGTTATTTCTTTAAAAAATTCTAATAAGTTTTGTTTAAAATCGTCCCATGTTGTAGCTTCGCTAATTGATGGGACGTAAGTGACTGTGTCATGAGCATTCCCTTCTTTCGGGTCAATAAATCTTTTTGCTTCTCTAATTTTTATATCATCATCGGTAATATTTTCGCGTAGAAATGTTGCTCTAAAGATTCAACCCAAGGTCTTACGCGTGGTTCAACAAAACGATTATCTATGGTCCCCTTAAAAATTAAAACAAGTATGAGGAAGGTTTACTAGTCTGCCTAAGTTAATGTATGCTGGGGCGGGGGTTTGAGACTGAGACATATTGGCTTGTGTGTTTGGGAGTATGTTTGAAGGGCGCGGGGTAGGTGGAAAAATGGGTGTAGGTAAATTTTCGATGTCAGAAAGCGCACCGTCTGAATCGCTCATATGTGAAGGTACTTATTAATGTTCTAATTAGGTCTGCTTGACCGATCTTAATTTATGGAATGATCACTTAAGGGGTTTTCCTAACTACACTATCTAAAAATAAATGCACAACAATTTGCCTAACTAGGGGAAAAAAAAGATTGCAAACAAAAATAAAAATGTAAACAAAATTTCACTCGAATGTACGTGAAGGTATGGTAATACTATGTTTGGTACATTAAATAAAATTATACTATACTAACTAGAATAGTAAAAATAACTGAAAATGACTGTGAAAATAACTGTGAAAATACTGTTTTCAATAAAAAGAATGTATCACTGGTGTCTGAAGTGTTCACTGTGTTTTTTGTTAATTCTGGCTCAATACTAAATATTAATTGTTAATAATAATGACTTCAAATGTTTAGAAATTATTTAAAAAAGAGTTTTGTACTTAACAAGATTCCTACGGCGAAATCCTTAGAGACGTGTCCTGAAGACGTGTCTTGCTGGCCACTTGTTCCTGGATGAAAACTAGGCGTGCAGAACTTGGAGTCGTGACGCACCGGTTCAAGGGTGGATGTGACGAACTAGAAGTCGTGACACGCCGGTCAACTGGGTGGATGTGACGAACTAGAAGTCGTGACGCGCCGGTCAACTGGGTGGATGTGACGAACTAGAAGTCGTGACACGCCGGTCAACTGGGTGTTGGTTCTGGTTCCAGTGTCTGGAAGACTGGAAGAATCCTGGAGTCGTGAAGATCCTGGTTAAAGGGTCGCCAGTTGTTAACCCCTCCGTCTATGGCCCGTGTTGGTTCGAAGTCGACGGGGGTTCTAGTTAGGTGGCAGCAACGGATGTGTGTCTTGAAGTAGTTTTCTTCTATATTACTCTCCGAGTTCTTCTATAGTGGCTCGGAGGACTCTGATAGACTTACTCAAAATGCTGAAGGTTCCGGATTCTTCTTATAGCGTATCCGGAAAGTTTAATGACTAAGTTCTTCTGAAGAGAGCAAGGCTCGAAGAATAAGGTAAAAACTAGCTTCAACTGTAATTTTACTGTTAAAATGTACAGGTAGTGCTCAGCCTCTGAATTAGCTTCTGAATGCCAATGGAAAATTTTAATGGGTTTATATACCCAAAAACTGCTAACATTATTATATTAAATGCTAAGAAGGCTGTATTATTTTGCACAATATTTAAAAATAAGTAAATTTTTTAGCTGTGGTAAGGCTTGAACGAGTAAACAAAATATTGAAGACGAAACCATATTTTTATCTTAAACCGCGACTTTCAGATCTGATGTTATCATGATCTGCCAAGTTAACTAAAAGTGGAAATCGACTATGCATCTTTACACTAAAATATGCATATGAGTGAAATTTTAAGGTTTAAGATGTACAATTTTAATGCTTAGGCAAGACATGATCTCATTGTTTATAACGAAAGAGAGTGTATACAAAATGTGAACATTGCAAAGCTTAAACAGGATTCCTTATTAAGGGAAATCTAAAAAAATGATTGAGAGATTTTAAAAAACAACAGGTCACCAATTATTTAGCAAAGTAGAAAGCAAATCATAATTTTTATCCAAACTCGCGTTGGGCGATTTTGGTCCTTATGTAAAAATGAATACACACACGTACATACATATGAGTATAGGCATTATATAAAGTTAAATATATAAGAATATACAGAATTATATAAATACATGAACCATATAACACATGAATTTTTAAAATGGATACTTTTTCTTACAATGGATACAGAGACTATATAAATGAATATAAGAATTACATGAAGGATAAGATAATATAGGAATATGGGAATTATTTATGGTTCATTTTCACACACACACACACACACATATATATATATATATATATATATATATATATATATAAATATATATAATATATATATATATGTATATGTATGTATGTATATATATATATATCCCCGCAAGGGGGTTCTAAGCTCGTGCTCTTGAGTGCTCTTTGTGCTCGTTTGTACGTGCTTGTTCCTGGAGGTTTCACGTGCGCCCTCCCGGCCCTAGCACCCAAGGATGATGGGGCTCGACCCTGCAGTCCTTGTCATCCTTGGTCTTTTTCCACTTCGACTGTCCCTCCACCCTTTCTTTTTCCTCTGTCTTTCCTCTCACTTTTTCTTTGTTTTTCCGCTGAGATATGCCCTTTAAATAGAGGCGAATCGGTTCTTCCTGAACTAAAAAAAAAAAAAAAATATATATATATATTTATATAATGTATATATATATGTATGTATATATGTATATATATGTATATATTAGTGATGTAGCGGATGTCATTTTTTTCACATCTGCGGATGTGAATGCGGATGCGGATGTCTACATTTTCGTTATTTTTTTAGGATATATTCGAGATTTGTTGTGTTTAACGTATATAATAAGTTATTATATAGAGAGAGCTGTAGCTATAATGTAGTATAATTGATTAATTGTACAATAATTGCTGTACTTTTCTCTGAACATATAAAATAATATCAAGCATCTAACTAATATAGAAATCAATTAGTGAATTCGTCTGCAAATAAATTCGTTATATTTTGTCGAGTTTCAGCCACAATTAGAAACCATAATTGTGTTACCAGGATGCGGGACGTGAACCCAACTCAAATGCACCCCACCGACCTCTTTCCCCAACCTCCACCCTTATAGAAAGAGATCTTTAATTAGCTTGATAACTATTTATATTAAGTTTAAAGTTTTATTAGGCATATTTATAAATGAGTAATTAAAATAAAGTAAACTAAGATGTTCATCGTTTAATATTCAAACTTAATTATAGGAAGGTTATGCTTAAGGAACATTAATTTTTCTGCCTTTTCTGCTGCCAGTCTGTTTCTCTTTTCATCATATATTAATCCAGCACTGCTAAATAATCTCTCGCTTGGTACGTTTGTTGGAGGACAGGCTAAATGTTTCCTTGCAAGTTTACTCAAGTATGGATAGATATTCTGCGTATTTTTCCACCAACTAATAGGATTGTCACATGCAGCCAGGTGTTTTTCTTGGTGATAGCTCTCGATCATTTTTACTACATCTTTTGACATCGCGTAGGTCTTGTCATCGCTGCTTGACTCAAGAAACTGAGAGAGAGATTCTGTGATAGATTTGCTCGTTGAAGGTGTTGGTTCTGTCACTGAAACTTTTATTCTTTTGGTGGGTGGCGAAGCGACAGATTCAGAGATTGAAGCTCTTCAACTGCTTTGCCAAGTGATGATTTAACTCGTTCTAATGTACTAGGTGAAAATAACAGCTTTGTAACGTGGATCTAAGTAGGTTGCAAGAGAGTAACTTCATACAAGAACAGCCTCTCGTCTTGTCGCTTGCATCACTTTTGCGCACAATGAACTAGTTCTATTAATATAGTAGAATTTGATAATTTCCGCTTATTAATGACGTTTTATCTCAACGGTCCACATCCGCACGACATCCGCAGTCCAAAGTGCGAATGCGGATGCGAGAAAATGTGCGGATGTTCCGCGGATGCGGATGTGACCTACATCACTAGTATATATATATGTATATATATATATATATATATGTATATGTGTATATATATATGATATATATATGTATATGTATATATATATATATATATATATATATATATATATATGTATATATATATATATATGTATATATACAGGGTGGGCGGAAAGCAGCTCCCTATTTTGGATTGGTAAAAAAATACGTATATTATCCATTTATTTCAGAAGAAATAATATGAAAAGGTAGGCATACATGGTAGGTTTTCTCTAAATTCAATGTGGGCTCCAACTCTTTCCACAGCTTCTGGAGCCGCCCAGGATGGCGTCCACTGACTTTAGCAGGAACTCCGGCGGGATGGAGGACATGACTCCCGAATTCGGTCCTCCAGTTCTTCCAATGTCCTCGGTTTGGTGCGGTAGACTTCTTCCTTTACCCACCCCCAAAGAAAGAAGTCGCACGGTGTCAAGTCGGGGCTCCTGGCTGGCCATTGATGTGGGACACACGACGACCCATCCAACGCCCAGGGAAGTGGGCATCCAGCCACGCACGGACAACAAGAGCGAAGTGCGGAGGGGCGCCATCTTGCATAAATATCAGACCGTGCGACTTCTTTCTTTGGGGGTGGGTAAAGGAAGAATCTACCGCACCAAACCGAGGACATTGGAAGAACTGGAGGACCGAATTCGGGAAGTCATGTCCTCCATCCCGCCGGAGTTCCTGCTAAAGTCAGTGGACGCCATTCCTGGGCGGCTCCAGAAGCTGGTGGAAAGAGTTGGAGCCCACATTGAATTTAGAGAAAACCTACCATGTATGCCTACCTTTTCATATTATTTCTTCTGAAATAAATGGATAATATACGTATTTTTTACCAATCCAAAATAGGGAGCTACTTTCCGCCCACCTGTATATATATGTATATATATGTATATATATATATATGTATATATATATATATATATATATATATATATGTATATATATATTATATATATATATATATATGTATATATATATATGTATGTATATATATATGTATATATATATAATGTATATATATATATATATATATATATATATATATATATATATATATATATACATATATATATATATATATTACTATATATATATATTAGTGATGGGACGATTAATCGGAATCGGAATCGAGAATCGACGAATCGAGCATTTTTCAGGAATCGGAATCGGATCGGAATTGAGAGAATTGTACATGATTTCCGATTCTTAAAACGATTCTTTAACTTTTAATTGAACCAGTTTGCAATGTAAACTTTGAAATTTAAATGAAAGAGGATAACAAATTTTATTTTTATTGTATTGTAGCTATACATTAAACATGTATATCCAGATGTGTAATCAAGAGATTAAAATGTATTGTTACAAATTACAGTTGATTTTTTTTTTTTAACCAATTTATTATAATTTCTAATTTATATTACCATACTCATAGTAAATAGTTAATCTTACAGAGTAAAATATGACAATTTCCAGAAAAAACAAGTATAGAATTATATTTAAAAATATGAGAATCGGAATCGAGAGTTTTTAGTGGTATCGGAATCGGAATCGTTAAAAATTTGGTATCGTCCCATCACTAATATATATGTATATTAGGGTGTCTCAAATATACGAATGGAGGATTCGGGTCGGGGCGACGCTTGCCCGTATTACACCTTTATAAAGGATTGTTATCACAAAATTTGACAGCTGTAGGAGGATTTTTAGGGGTCACTCAAGTTCGCCACTCTGTTTCACTTATACAGATTTCTTCTCTTTCGCAAGGTGATGGTTACTAGAGCAGGAAAACCAGTTGTGGTTGCTGGACAAGGCCCCAATTGCAGCGATTGTTTGTCCACGACTTCCATCGAAGGAGCAATGCTGCTCCTTTACTTCCACCACCACCAAGACCAAGAGGGAAGGAAGACCAATCGGAGAGCATTCCCCTGGTGGTGGAAACCATCTGGCCCATCTGGGAGAAGGCCAACATACCAACTACCACCAAGAAGTACGCAGGGGAGAAGCTGGCGAAGTTGATCGATACCTACGACGCACTCAAGAGAACAGGACAAAGCCGCAAGAGGGTTACCGGTACAAGGAGGGGATGTTCAAGTCGGATTTGGAAGACGTTTTGACGTGGCTCACTCCTCCGCGCTATCCTCCTCCAAGGTCCCTCAGGAGGACAAGGATTTCTCACCTCGCAGAGGGAAGACAGGATGTCCGTCAAGTCTTGCGGGGGTGGACCAGAAGACAGCGAAGAAGAAAGCTGTGAAGCGGAAGAGGGATCTTGCAGCCACGGCTAGGAAGAGTAAATGGGATGCTGGGGTGACACAGCTCATGGAGGTAGCGATCTTGGAGGTGGATGGTAGCAGCACTGAAATGAACACGAAGACGAGGATGATGACGACGAGAGTACCAAGCGCCCAGCACCAGCAAGGCCCAGACTCAAAAGAAAAGGCGAATGAATGCCCTCACGGACGAATCTCATCGCTGCTTGGGATCGCGACAACATGTCCCGTGAGACAGGCAACGTCGTCCTTTGCAGCAGCAGCTCAGAGTTTGGGTCATGACCTGGATGACCTGGTAATCTCGCCAGCAACTGTTCATCGAACACGGAACAAGATCCGAAAGGAGATGGGAGAAGAGTTGACCCGAAGTTCGAAGCTTCTGGTCCTTTAGTCTTGCACTGGGATGGGAAACTGTTTGGAAGATATCGCCAAGGAGAAGGAGGAGGTTGACCGATTGCTGTTGTGGGACGGGCGATGGAGTCGAGGAGCTTCTTGGTGTACCCGTTGCGGTGACGGCACTGGAAAAGAACAGGCTGCAGCCGTACTCCAGGAAGTCCAGGCTTTTGGCATTTCGGCGCAAATCATTGGACTGGATCGACACAACCACAGCTGTGAACGCTGGATGATCCAAGTGCTTGCGTTCGCATTGAGCAGGAGTTTGGCCGTCCCATGGTGTGGTTGCTTGCCGTC
>JAJOZX010013604.1:47500-87348 GCA_023014485.1 Bathynomus jamesi | reverse complement strand
CAAAATTAGACAAGTAGTAAAAAAGGTCTTGCATAAATGTGGTTTGCAAGCGTTGGAGTGCAAAGCCTTATTATGAAAAGGTGGCTCCACTTCCAAGAGAACGGTGTGTCTATACTGCCCCATTTGATGTAGTGGGAGTAGACTTTGCAGGGCCAGTCTATGTGTATGAGCGAGGGGAGTCTAACAAAGGTTATATATGTCTTTTCACCTGTGCTACCACCAGAGCAATCCATTTGGAGTTGGTAAGCAACTTAAGTAGTGATGTATTTCTTTTGGCCTTTAAAAGGTTTGTGAACAGAAGGGGTTTCCCAAATAAAATCATATCGGATAATGCAAAAACCTTCAAAAAGGCTGCAAAGGAACTCCAAGAAATTTGGTCCTTGCTAAAAGAGGAAGGATTCCAATCCTACTTTTCACACCAAGGGGTACAGTGGGAGTTTATTGTTGAGAGAGCACCATGGTGGGGAGGATTTTGGGAAAGGCTAGTGAGAAGTGTAAAGTGTCCATTAAAGAAACTTTCAGCTAATGCTCATTTGAGCAAAGAAGAATTCTGCACTGTTTTATGTGAAGTAGAAGCAATGGTGAACAGTAGGCCTATCACTTTTGTTTACAACAGTATGCAGGATGCAGAGCCATTGACACCAAATCATTTTCTTTGTGGTAAACGATTAACATCAAGCCCCAGTGTGCCAGAAGACTTGCAGCCTATTCAGAGCACTCAAGGAGAGTTAACCAGACGGTTCAGGTACCTTGAAGAGCTACAAGATCAGTTATGGAAGAGGTGGCAGATGGAATACTTGCCAGAACTCAATTATTACCCATCAGGCAAGGTAAAGGGCTCCAATGCAAATTGTATCAAGGTGGGAGACGTGGTAATGATTGGGGATGAAAGACCAAGGCAATGCTGGAAGCTTGGCATAATTGAAGAGTTGTTTGTTGGCAAAGACAATTTAGTTAGGTCTGCACTGGTAAAGACTTCAGGAGGAAAGTTAGAGAGACCTATACAAAAACTCTATGCTTTAGAAATCAGCAAAAACACAGATAGTCAAGATGAAACATTTGAGTTACAGCCTCATGGAGAAGGCTTGGCTAACCTTGCGGAAGGTAACGACAACAATGCCTCTTCGGTGGGGAGTGTTAGAAAATCTAGAAGAGGAAGAACCATTGTTGTCCCAAGGCGATATGATGACTAAGTTGATTGATGCAGCATTGCTTGTATATATTAAGTTAAGGTGTATATGACGCGTTCGGTGGAGAAGGGGCGAACGCCACAAAATTCGAAAAATGAGTTTTTTGTCGTATAATTATCCTTTAAAACCTTTGCTTTACCTATGCAAAAAATTAGATGTTAGTCTGCACTCTTTCACGGTAAAATTTAGGTTTTAATGTATCTCAGAGAAATTCACTCCGCATCATTGCTTCACATTGAACACATCTATCTACTTTCTGGTCACTCGACAATGCCCTGTGATGCTCAATTTGGCCAAATTGAACAAAATATAAAAAATAATTACAGCAATATTATTTACACCAAAAAGATTATGTTACGGCCATAACTACAGCCGTTTCGCAGCGCTTCCTAGTTGTAGAAATGAAACAGGCTGATTTTCTCGATTTTGACGTCCTAAAAACGTGCATTGTCATTAGGAAATCAACAACTACTAAATTTACAGATGCAAGAAAGTTAATATTTGACTTCCAACACAAAGAAGGCTACGTAATATCTACTGCATACCGCACAACCCCAGATAATAGCCATCCCGTCAGACTGCAGAAAGGGAAAAAATCCTACAATGTCAGTTTATTCAATCTAGCCCAGCAGACACTGCAACCAAAGTATTCCCAATTGCTGCCAATAACTAAGGAAAAAATAAAAGATCTCAAAGAATTATCAGACCTAATGCCTGCAACTGCAGTGAACTATTATACAGGATTGTTAAAGGAACTGGAAAAAACCGAAACAGTTGAAGCAGGTAATACAACATTCGACGAAGAGGACCAAATAATGGATTCCACCAGTTAACATCAGAAGCTATCAATAAATAATATTGTAAAATTTCTTGGCGTTTTATTATATCGACATATTACACAACAATATTTTACTCAAACATGTGTTCAAATTCATACAACATTTCAATAAACCGGAAAAATACAAAGGTTTAAAGTTTACAAACTTTAACTGCATTTTGTGGCATAATTCGAAAATGTTGCGTTCGCCCCTTCTCCACCGAACGCGTCATATATATCCACCTCATAATTGTAAGGTTAGTGAAAAATTCACTTAAGAGCTAGCATTTTTGGGCTCTTGTGGCATCAGTGTTTGGGACGCTGGTGGCATCATTTTGGGGCGTTGCGCGTCTTTTCTACTCGTTTGTGGGATGTCGTACGTACAGGGTGTGGTCTGATAGAGATTAGAGAGCTCTCTTGCAATTCAGTTTGGTTGTGTAGATACAAGATTGTTGCATCGTGCAATAGTCCAGGTTGCGTTGTTGTTGCAAGGTTGAGAAAGAAGACCATAAATAGTACCCCTTTTGTTTATATTTAATTCATGTAACAAAGGTCTAAGGTAGGCCCGCATCGAGTCAGCAACCCTGAGGTTACCCTGAGGTAGGACCTAATAGGATCTCAAATCCGTAAGTTTTAATTTAGCTTAACTTGGGCTTCAGATAGAACTGGCCCTTTAGAATTTGGCCGTTCACGGCTCAGCTGGGATTTTGAACCCAACAAATAGATAAAATAACAGCTACCAACTGACAAACACTCGCGACGCAGGCGTCACGGATTTCCCGCCAGGAGCGACAGCGAGATGCAGCCCCTTACTAAGACTTACTAGTCACTCACAAGCGGCCAGATTCTTAGAATCCAGTGTTCAAGGGATATCCCACCAGACCCAGAGGCTACGCCCGAGACTTTACGTTGGCCTGGCAGCCAGCTGGGCAGTAAAGCTCTCTCACCTCAGAGTAGTACAGCCAAACACCATCAATTGGTCACCAAAGAACGGTCGCAGGGGGCTGGTCAGGCCATTACGCGTTAGGAATGGGCTTAACGGGGCACTAGCCACACTCCATTCATCGCGCCCCTACGCCTGGGACCCCTCCATCCCAGTCTCTCACAGAGAGGTTCCAAAGTCTCTCTTCCCACGCATGAGGTAGCAGTAGGGTCCTAACAGTAAAAGAAGAGAAAAAGACTTAATACTAAAAGAATTTTTTTATTTTTTCTTATTTTCAGTCAGAGGAGGAAAGAGAGAGAGAGAGTTACAAGGAGTTACAAGGAAAAGAAGTACCTCAAAAGGCCTTGCGGCCCATACCGAGGAGGTACCTTTTTAAATGGCAACGGGTGCCAGGGAAAATTTTCTACACCCTCAAATAGTGTGCAAGATTTGGTCTAACCTTTTCTTGAACTGATCCACAGAGGAACTTTTCAACCTGTTCCATGTGTCACAGATCTTATACGTAAAGTAATTCACATACACTAGTCCTAAACCGTTTCAAATCCAACTTCCAACCACTGTTGCGAGTTGGGTTATCATTTAAACTAAACATGCTTCTAAAATCGACATCTTTGAACCCGCGTCACGTAAGCGTCGATTGTAGCCCATATGCCTAACGGAAGGGATTAACTTTGTGACATTCTTCAGCCAGTTTTCAATCCACCTACCTACTTCCCCACCAATACCCAGCGCGCGCACTTTGGCCATTAGCCGGCGGTGAGGTACCTCATCAAAGGCTTTCTCATCAATCGCCCTACTCTTATTATACTCACTCAACATGACGTGGAAAAACTCGAGCAAGTTGGTGAGACACGACCTATGCCTTCTAAACCCATTTTGGAGTCCCCAAGTAGCTTGTAGGAATCCAAATGGTCAACAATCCTACCCGCTATTATCCCCTCTAATTATTTACCTACAACTGAAGTGAAATGGTGTTATTTATAGAGGTTCCAAAGCCTCTCTTCCCACGCATGAAGTAGCAGTAGGGTCCTAATCGTAAGAGTAGAGAAAAAGACTATACTAAAAGTTCTTTTTTTTTCTTTTTGCAGTCAGAGGAGAGCATCCTTAACCTAAGCTAAAAGGACAGAGTAGGGATGGGAAGGGGTCCTAGTAACCCACGGGACAGGTTTGTACAACAGACTTCACCCGCCCTCCCGAAAGAGAGAACCTAAAGGAATTGGCAGCCAATTTCTCTAGAATCCCATGACTCGGGACCGGAAGGCTGTCACACCCCAAGTATAAAGTTTACAACACCCAGAAGGAACGTGCATAACCTTTATACCCCCTGCGGAGAGGGAGAGAGAGAGAGAGAGAGAGAGAGAGAGAGAGAGTTAAACTTGATCATGCTTTTGGCAGCTAAAAGCCAAGTGCGTCGGTTCCAGCATCGAATTCTCAAGAGAAGGCTTTTTCCGGACCCTACAGGGCGGCTTCTATACATAAAAAGATTGAGCCACTCAAGGTCGCTCTGATATAGAATAAAGGGAAAATTGAGCCCACTCTAGTTTGATCTCTACTATTGAATTTGCTCTTGCATAACAGAGTACAGAGTATCCTACAATTAAGCAGCATTTAGAAGTACAGTATATAACTCATTGTTAGCTAGGAAATACTCGTATATTTGTCTATCTCTCACCTCATTCGGACTTGCTTCGCTGGATACCGGATGAGAAACGCTTCTGCATGCGACATACATATTTTTGGAATAGGATTTATAATCAAATTTTACTGGCGAATCAAACATTACTATTGAGAGACTTGATCGAACGCGTTGGGATGAAAAACTAAAGTCTATTAGCACTTAAAGGGCAATTTATTGACACGATGAAATTGCTGATTGAAGTAATTTTGAAAAATTTTAAACCAGAAGAACGAGACGATGCATCCTGCATTGAAAAATCAATTAATTCCTTTGAATTCATATTTATACGTCATACTTTGTAAAAGAGAAATTCGTACGTTAACTGTTCTTCTAAATTATAACAGTAAAGATATAGGAAGTGTCTCAGAAGTCTTGACTCATAAGCCATTACTATTATTAATTATTAACCTAATTTATTGATTTATTTAATTTTAATTTATTAATTAAATTCAGAGAAGTCTACGTGCAAGAATGTAAATATAATGAAGGCTAGCGAAGCTTTAGAAACAGCCGAATACTGTAGTATACAGATATACGCAAGCACGAAATATCCAGAAAACGACGTTATGGAAATACATCAAACTACTGCAACACTTGACCCCAAAAATAGTTCAAATTATAAACTAATTTTATAATTTTACTTGGTATTAGATCTGCATAGCAGACAGTCTAAATTACTAGAATAATATTGAAGACGTTATACCACCGCACTCTCAGTGAATATATACGTTTTACTGTGTTGTGAAGACAGCTTTACACTTTAATTAAAGTTTTTTCCAACGGAAAAGAGAAACATACCATTGCAGTTTACGAATGAAAACATTCCTTTAATAAAGACGGTGATCTGATCCCCTTCTTTGATTCCAGCCTGACTTTGAAACCAAACTACTCCATCTAGATCCTCAACTGTCAAATATGAATCGGTGCGGTCAACATCCAGAAATATCCTGTTCCAACCGACTCTCAAACGTTCAGTTGGAAGAAACTCAGTTTTTGTGATTGCTCCAGAGGTCAGTGGACTAATGTAATTTTTCATTGTGAGGGTTACAACTAATTCCAGAAGACTCAGTTGTATAGTCAAAGCTTCTGTAACTTCTGGAATTCCCCACTCGAAGGGGCTAAGAAAGAAATCAATCTGAAGCGTCTTGTCACTATCCCATCGAATGTTTTTCTCATTTTTATACAAACAAACTGAAAAAATAAGAGAAATTAAGGAAATTCACTGCAGCATAAATGGCGGAATGTTTTCCTTATTAAGTCTTACAAATATTTTAATATTTCACATTGAATTCGTAAATTGTAAATTATATTCATGAAAAAGACGCAGAAACATTTAATCTGAAAGTAGGAATCTTTTTTACCTCAAAATTTTAAAAGGATAAAATAGATGCTTATTTATGGGTGTTTAATGTATTTTTGTATATATAGAATAATGTGTGGGATGAAAACAAGAACCTTTGAGACATACTAGAAGTAAATTTGAATTTGGAGTTGAATAAGTGGCGGCTGTCGTATTTAATGTACGTTGGTGATGTGGCAATTGATGGGGGCGAATCAGAGAGAGAGTTAATTAAGGAGAGTGGTGAAAAGTTTTGTTCACAGTTTTCAAAGCCCACTAAAAGTGAATAGCAATAAAAGCAAGGTTCTTGTTGTTGACGGAGGAGAAGATAAGCATAAAAATTGACAAAAATTTATCAGATCTGAATGAAGTGTCTCCTGGAACTAAAGAAGGCTTACAAGAGTGAACATTGATGCAGATAAATTGAAAACAGTGAATTAAAGAACAAACTTTTATATTGAAAATCTTGTGAATTTCATTTGGATCTTCTTTAGGAAAGAGTTGAATAGAAATATTTTCGATTAATATGCACTAAATGCCATGACCTGCATTTCTAACCTAACCTAACCTAACCTAACCTAACCTATCCTATCCTGCAGGTCATGACATTTACTGCATATTAGCCATATTTTCTGTCATTAAAAAAAAGAACAGGATTAATGCATACAAATCACCGAAGAGAAATAAAGAAAAGAAACAGGCTGACTGTGACTGACTGATAACTCTCTCTCAGAGATGCAAAACGATAGGAATGATAAACAAATTGTTAGTAAAACTAATACGCCAAATATAATCAACCGTAAACATCGTCATCCACGTTGACACTGAAAGGGAAAATTTCCCATCATTCTTTACAAATGATCCAAGCTCTTAAAAAGCTATTCTCTAGTTTCTCCGTAACTATCATTCTAAAGACCACCTAACCCTTCCAATACCGACTGATACAGTTCTCTCTGTGATCCCCCCCCCCACCATCTGTTAACTCCAATTACTTCACTTTCAGTAATAAATATTACTCTCAAACTTTCGGTGTACCCCCAAGGATCTTCTCCCTCTCGTTTTCTTGTCATCTTATACATGGATTACTTCGAATTGTGCCTCCTTCCCTCACTGATGAAATTTTTGCTTTATGGACGTGTAACGTCATAAGTACACGCTTGATAAAGCTTTAAATGAGAAAGAACCGAACCAGGTCAATGTATTTGTAATGAGAAACAAAAAGCTCAATGGACGATGTTCGTCTATGTGACCATGTTTCAACAATATACATAAACTCTTTTTAAAGATTCATAAAGTAAATTCCCTTCATACTCACACGAATTATCTTCAGAAAAACATCCTTGGTAGAGAATTGCACCAAAAAGAAGGCACAAAATTAATTTTAAAATCATTCCAAAATTTTAATGAATAAAAGGTCTTCAGTCAGTAAATAAATGTTAAGGAAAAATACATGACTTTTAATTATTTTCCAATCAATCTAAAGTGGAAATTCAATCATGGATAGTTTTAGTAACGGTTTATTTTTCCGTTGACAAACCTGAAAAATCAAAGCAATAATAATATTAGCCATTTGATTGGTTGACAGATAACTACAGTAACTGTATATTTGGTCGTTACAACAATCTTTTATGTAAATTTACTGGATGGAATATTTTAACAGAGTTTACGTAATGAAAGAGGTTTAATAATGCATCCATCCATCGTGTTCTGCCTATCAGGCAGGTCCAACTCGTGTGTCCCGCCAAAGTGTTCTATCCTGAGCTATCCTTTTCATCTCATGGTAGCCTCTGCCTGCCTTCAAATCATCCAGCATTGCTTTCCTTTTCCTTCCCCTCGGCCTTCTACCCTCATATCTACCCTCTATCACCTCCTTCAACAATCCTTCTCCTCTCAACACATGTCCGACCCATTTCTTCAGTCTTTCTCTTATCACCGTAATGAGTCTTCTTTCCTCACTCACTTGTTGTAGTACTTCCTCATTACTTTGATGTTCCCTCCAGCTTATCTTTAGCATTCTTCTCCAAATCCACATTTCAAAACTTTCCAGAGTTTCTTTTCAGTTGTTTTCAGTGTCCATATTTCTGCTCCATGCAGTACCACACTCCATATCAAGCTTTTTACTAACCTTTTCTTCAGCTTCAAGTTGAGTTCACCTGCACGTAGTCTTCTCTGTCTCTCAAAAGCTACCTTACCCATACCAATTCTAGATCTTACTTCCTTATTGCAATCTCCATTGTTGGTTAATAAACTTCCCAGCTATTTAAACTGATCAACTTCTTCTAAGGTCCGATTTCCTATCGTTAGGTTCATTTGTGCTCCTTTCCTTCTTGCAATTTTCATTACCTTTGTCTTGGTCTCATTAATTCTAGTTCCGAATTCTTCCGCCGTGTTATCAAGCTATTGACATTCTTTGCAGTCCTTCCTCAGTACTACAAACAAATACCTTGTCATCTGCAAACCTTACAGATTTGAGCCAATTTACCTCCCACTCTGATTCCCTCTTCCAGATCTGAGTGTGCTTCTATTAATTATCATTGCTTCCGCATAGATGTTAAATAACACGGGGGACAGGAAGCATCCTTGCCTGACCTCTCTCCCAACCAATCCAGGCTCCGATTCTCCTCTTGCAACTCTAACATTCACAGTCTGGCCAAGATAGATTTTTTATCAGCCTACGGTCCCTCCAGTCAACATTAAAATTCTTCACTATTTCCATTAGTTTCCTTCATTGGACTCTGTCAAAAGCTTTTTCAAAGTCAGTAAAACAAACAAACATTTCCTGATCATGTTCCAGCACTCTCTCTCCCATCATTCTCATAATACCAATAGCTTCTCTTGTTCCGCATTTTGACCGAAATCCAAACGGATCCTCTCCAATGTACTGCTCAGCTCCGTTCGTTAGTCTTCTGGTTAGTATCCTTAGCATTATTTTTGATGCATGGCTGACCAAGCTTATGGTTCGAAATTGTGAACACTTGGTGGCTCTCGGTTTCTTGGGGATAGTAGTAATCATAGAGACTCATGAAGTCAGCAGGCCAGTCTCCACTTTCATACATATTTCTGCACGATACATTCACCTCCTCTCTAGCATCACCTTCAAGACTTTTCAGAAGTTCTGCTGGTACATTATCTGGTCCTGGGGCCTTGCCATTTCTTAGGTCTTTTACAGCCATCTCTACTTCTCTTTCCAATATGTCCGGTCCCATACAATCTACTTCCTCCATTTTGATGTTATTAGGTTTGTTCTCTTTATCATACAGTTCTTCAATACTCAATCCATCCTTGATCAATCCTTGATCTTCTGGTCTTTTCAGTTTTTCTCCATTTCTCCCTCTATTTCTCGCACTCCCAAACTACTTCTTTTCCATCTATTTATGTCCTAAACTTTTTGGTACATTAAATCAGTTCTTCCTTTCCTTTTTAATTCTTCCATTTCACCGCACTACCCTTCAAGCCACATCTTTCTTGCTTTATCAGTTTCTCTTCTCAGTTCGTTATTCAACTGTCTGTATCGTTGTCTCCCTTTTTCTATATTTATACTCATTTTCTTCGTCCTTCCATCTATAATAATAATAGACGTGTGTGTGTGTGTGTGTGTGTGTGTGTGTGTGTGTGTGTTCCAGCCATAACTCCAAAATGGAAGCAGTTACAAACATGAAACTTCACACACATAATATTAGGTCCCCAGGTTGTGTACCTGGGTGTAAATAAATTAAATAATTAAAATTACTGGGCCCGAAGGCCACAGCACCTCGATTAAACTACATAAAAGAACGCAGCCGTGAAAATTTTTAGCTTCACATTGTGTCAAGATTTCTGATTCTTAAGATTTTCATGACTAATTATTTGGTCAATAAAACTATAGAAAAGAACAGTCATGAAAATCTTGAGCTTCACATATAATTAAAACTAGCGGAGCGACCCGGCGTTGCCAGGGTGGATGTTAAATGCTATATATACGAGGGTAATTCAATAAGTATCCGCACTTTTTATTTTCACATCTAATAGATTATAAACACATCACTTCTCAACATAGTCTCCCTGTTTCTCAATACACTTAGTCCAGCGATCTACAAGCTTCCTAATGCCATCACAAAAGAATGTTTTTGGCTGTGTGCATAATCAGTCATGCACCGCCTCCTTGAGGTCATCATCGCCTCGGAATCGCTGACCTCTCAAAGCGTCTTTGGTTGTCCAAACAGGTAAAAATCCGAAGGTGCCAGGTCTGGACTGTAGGTTGAATGGTCGAGAACTTCAAATTTAAGTTCTTGAAGGCATTTTCTATTCTGTGCAGCGGTATGAGGGCGCGCATTGTCGTGTAACAAAATAACACCTGACAATCTCCTCCTCCGTTTTGTGCGAATTGCTTGCTTTAATTCATTCCGAAGCATGTTTGTGAAAATAAAAAGTGCGGATACTTATTGAATTACCCTCGTGTGTTCGTGTGTATATATATATATATATATATATGCCGGTTAGGTAAACTGAATACCCGGTTAGGTTAATTAAATGCCCGGTTAGGTTAATTGTACGCCTTGACGATTGGTTAGGTTAAGTCGTGATATTTTCGTTAAAGCTAACGAAAATATCACGACTTAACCTAACCAGTCGTCAAGGGCGTACAGATGACCTAACTTGGCATTCAATGAGCCTAACCGGGTATTCAATAATTTTACCATAGGTTTCGATATATATATATATATATATATATATATATATATATATATATACAGGGTGGGCCGTAAGTTTCCATACATAGGAAAAATAAACATTTTTTTATGGACAACCATTTTTATTTATATAATATGCTCTACATGGTTGCCATTGTTTTGAAAACACATTTCAATACGTGTTCCCCACTGTTTGAACACGCATTAGCACAGTTGACGTTATGCTTGTAATGGCGTTGGTGATACGTTCCTTTAGATGATTTATGTCTCGTATCTTTTCCTGATACACCATGGCCTTCAAGTGCCCCCAAAGATAGAAATCAAGGGGGGTGAGATCTGGGGATCTGGGAGGCCACTCCACAGGACCACGCCGACCAATCCAAGCATCCGGAAACTGCTGCTGCTGATCCAAATACCGACGCACGTGAAGACCATAATGAGGTGGAGCTCCATCTTGCTGGAAGTAAACTGGGAAGTTACCTTCCTCGTTTAGCAGGGATGGGAAAATCTCTTCTTGCAACATGTTAAGATACCTTTCGGCATTAAGATTTCCACTGACAAAAATTGGTCCAATAATTCTGTCACCCCATATCCCGGCCCACACCATCACTTTACCGGCACCTTGCATCTTCGTCGGACTCAGCCAGTTAGGGTTAGCATTACTCCAATAACGTATGTTTTGCGATTAACCTCTCCATTGACGTAAAAATTTGCTTCATCAGTAAACAAGATCTTACAACGCATATTCTTAGGGTATCTGAAACATAAAAACAAACGTTTAAATTTTCCTATGTATGGAAACTTACGGCCCACCCTGTATATATATATATACATACACGTAATGACGTAATGATGTTGATGACGTCATTTAATTTTTAAAAATTAATTATTTAATTTATTAACACCCAGGTGCTCAACCTCGGGATATATATACAGGGTGTACATAAAGTCAGGATCTATTTTTGTGAAGCACTTGGAAATTATATGGAATTCAATCAAAATGATAAAGTGGTAACATTTATTAAATAATTAAGAGTAGGATTCGACGTGACGCCCATCAGTATCCCTGCACAGCTCAAATCGTTCCGCAGCATTTCTAAACACATTCTGGAGCATTTGCGGGGTTATGTTATCTGCAGCAGTTCGTATACGTAAGTTTTCAAGACTCGTAATCTTCGTCTGATAGACGTGCGATTTGATAAAGCCCCATGCAAAGAAATCTAAAGGGGTTAAATCTGATGATCTCGCTGGCCAAGGTCTGTTGCTTCCGCGTCCGATCCAGCGATTTGGAAAACGTCCATTTAGATAATCCTGAACAATTTTGGCATAGTGACAAGGAGCACCATCATGTTGATAGACGACGGTACTAACAATCCTATCCCCAATCAGCTGAGGTTCAAGGAATTGCTGCAACATGTCCAGATAAATAAGCCCCGTAACTGTAGCTTCAGCAAAGAAAAAAGGACCATAAACCTTAGATTTTGTTAAACCCATCCAGACATTAACTTTAGGTGAGTCTCTTTCCCAATTTTGGACGAAATCATTCGGTCTTTCATCTGCCCAAATTCGACAGTTATGGCGATTTACTTTTCCATACGTATGGAAAGTGGTTCATCACTAAAGAGAATGTTGTCCATTAAATTATCACTCCAGATTTGTTCTACGAGATCAGCACACACAGCACTTCGTCGAGGGAAATCTTCCTCATGTAAATCATGTAAAACCTGCAAATGATAGCTTTTCTTCCGCAAATTAACTTTCAGAATTTTGTGCACAGATGACGTCGGGAGGCCGAGTCTGTGTGATGCAGCACGAACGGACGTACGTGGCTCCTCAGTGATAATTCCGCGTACTGCATTCACGGTAAGATCTGACCAGTGGTGGCACCGTTAACCAAAAAGTTAACTCCGATAACGATAATCCGATAATTTTACTACAAAGTTAACGGAAGTTAACGATAATCCGTTAACGATAACTATTTCTTTACTAACATTTAAAAAAATCAAGGAAAAAAGCTTTAAAACTCATAGAAAATGTTTATTTATGCAAAATCCAACAATAAATAGGTATTTAACTATTTTTATCAAGTTTTGCAACTTTTTTGCTTAACTTTTTTTTTTATTTTTAATAAAAAATGTACTGATTACATGTTTTGAAACCCTTGTAACCACTAACCATTAACTAAATTTTAATTTACAAGAGAATTATTATGGCAGGAACTGAAAGGTAAAATTAAATTTTAGGCACATTTATTAAAGACTGACACAATGTGCTGGTTGCCCTTCAGAAAGACCAACTTCTCAAAGTTAGGCCCAACTGCCAGTCTTGACCTCTTGGGCCTCAGGATGTCCTTGCCGAGAGAGAAGAGCCGTTCCACTGCGGCAGAGGACGGAATTGGCAGACTGAAGTTATGGCGGTTTGAATTCATTCGCGGAGCGGTGATCTTCCGTGAATGACTCCTCGCAGTTAACGTGTTAACGGACTTTAACAGACTAAATATCGAGTTATCGGAAGTTAACTGGTCCGATAACGATAAATGGAAATTAACTTCCGTTAATAGTCCGTTAAAAAAGTTAACTTCGTTAATTAACTGTTATCGGATTAACGCTTTAGTGCCCAACACTGGATCTGACATACACGGTCGTCCTGATCTTGCTTCATCATTTACAGATCCGTTCGTTTAAATTTGTTCACCAATTTTCGTATTGTCTTGTCTATTGGCCCCGGCTTATGAAATCTCCTTCTAAACTTCTCTCTGATGTCATTGTATTTCTTTCCCTCGATTCGCCAAATTACTATTGCCACACGCTCTTCTGTATTCATTCTAAGGGCTTCTGAAAAGAAAAATAGAAAAAAATAATTATTTCACAAAAATAGATCCTGACTTTATGTACACCCTGTATATACACACCCAGTAATTTTAATTATAAGTGAAGCTCAAGATTTTCATGACTTTTTTTTTTCTATAGTTTTATTGACCAAGTAATTAGTCACGAAAATCTTAAGATTCAGAAATCTTGACACAATGTGAAGCTCAAAATTTTCACGGCTGCGTTCTTTTCTGTAGTTTAATCGCGTTGCTGGGGCCTTCGTGCCCAGTAATTTTATTTATTTAATTTATTAACACCCAGGTGCACAACCTGGGGACCTGAGGTCAACATCTTCCTTCCTTGAATAATCAATTTTAAAATTAGAAAAAGCCGTTTTGAGCAGAAAACAGATTTATTTATAAAAAACCTCTGAACAGTTAGTAGAACAACGTGAAAAAAGTGTTAGCAGCTGACAAGGACGCTTCTAACAGTGGCTGTATCCTCCAGCGCGGGACACGTCAACGCGAAGAAGAGGCGACGTCAAACCGAAACATTAACCCGCTGGTGGCCAAACTTCCTCAAATCTCCGTGCAGCGGGCTGTATACGGTTGGCCAGACTGGCAGTTGACGGCCTGTTACGTGGCACGGTCAGCGTGCCGATCGGCTACCGGGGCCGGACCTATACCAGCGTGCTATTTTTTCATTTACGGGGAGCAATTGCGTGCCGGACGTGCTCCCCGGACTACTCTTACTCTCCGGCGACATTAAGTCTAATCCACGCCCTACTACAACTTACACATATCACCATACACAAAGACAGACACAATAGGACCATGAGACACATACAGAAGCATAATATTAACATATTACAGTACAAGGGAGATGGCCTCAAACAAAATCATGCAGCTTAGGGAATTTGTATACAAACAAAACATTCACATAGCACTTATACAAGAAACAAAACTAAAACGCGCACACAAAACACCCACCATCCCTGACTTCACGGCGATCCACCAAGATCGTACTGGGGGTAGACTCATCACTTACATACGTAAAAGCATTAGCTACACTGATGCCACCCAAAACATTACAAACACAATCCAAGCAGATAACACGATAGAAATACAGGCAGTTAACATTAAAACATGCGCAAAACACAACACCACACTCATCAACATTTACATCCCACCAGATAGTTCACCTCAGGTGCCAGCCAATTACAATCCACAGTTATACAATCTGGCCTCTCTCACTAATGTCATCTTAGGAGGAAACTTCAACACTAAAGACACTAGTTGGTACCTGCACAACCAAAGCAACACCAGAGGCGCCAACATAGCCGCACAACTAAACAGCCTCTTCATTCTTAACAATACAGAAGAACATACACATATACCACATCAAGCAGGATACTCAAACTCCTCCCCAGGCATAACGTTCTGTTCCCCCCTCACTAGCAACACGTACACACTGGAGAACAGAAAAACAACTGTCATTAGACCACCTGCCCATCATTATTACAACACGTTCTACACTCTGCCCCAACAGCCTTAGGCACACTTACAGAAATGACAAGAAAGCTGATTGGGAACAGTTCAAAATACAGACAGGAACAATTCACCACATTAAACAGCACACCCATCATAAACATCAATACAACACTCAAGACATTTAATCAGATCATCAATAATGCAAACGAATACATACCCAAGGGCAACATTAGGAAATACAACCCAAATTACACTAGAGAAATAGCCCACCTCATAAGGCAACGTAACAACCTCAAACATCACACACAAACACCACACGCAGAAGCCATAAAACAGCAGACACATCTCAACACAGAAATAAACAACAAACTTAAAAAGAAAAAACAAACATTTAGGGAATTCATAACACTAAACCACTCCACAGATACATCCAGGCTATACAAGACTATAAACAGCATTACCCACTCTAACAGCGGCATTCACACCTCACACGCGGCTATCTGTCGCAGCCAAAATGATATCCCAACATATCCACAAGAAGCTAACATTCTAGTTAATCACTACGCAAAGATAAGTCACTTAAACAGAGACAACAACCAGAAACACACAGACAGACAAACAGCCAGACACAAGAAAACCTACAGACTCGACACGACCATTACACCCTTCAATACAGACCAGACCACCAAGATCATCAAAAACATTAAGAATTGAAAACTACTGGACCAGACAACATATCCAACATACACCTTAAACATTTGGGCCCACAGGAAATACTAGCTCTCTCAAACATCAGCACATATTCATACCAACACTGTATTATTCCTGACAAATGGAAACAAGGTAAAATTATTACATTACTCAAACCAAACAAAATTCCAACAGAACCAGCTTCATATAGACCCATTACTTTACTATGCACACCTTCCAAAGTAACAAAGACTAATCTTACAAATTACCAACCCACACATACCACTATCGCCTACTCAACATGGATTCAAACCTCACCACTCAACCACGACATTACTCACTAACCTCACGCAGCACATCATGGATGGCATCAACTCCAGACGACCATCTCAACGTACACTATTAGCAACAATAGACATTACTAAAGCATTTGATGCTATACCACGCTTCCCTCTCATGAACAAAATACTCAACACAAACATGCACAATAACACCAAACGGTGCCTGAGCAACTATCTTTCAGGAAGATACTCACATGTCACATTTAATGGCAAGTCATCCAAAAACAAGCTTTTCCCGAACTTGGTCCCTCAAGGCTCTGTTCTGTCACCAACACTGTTCAACTTATACATGCATGACATTCCAACACCCATAGATAACATCCACCCACAACAACATCGACACAAATCGCTGCAAATAACCTACAAACATACATAATCAGTATACAAGACTGGCTCACACACAATAAACTCAAAGTAGCACCCACAAAATCAATCATCACCTTGAACACCAGATAACTCCACAGCTTACACTAAACACCAACATTCCACACACTCACAGGACCAAAATACTTGGGGTCATATACAACACATCATTAACTTTTGCAAATCACATTCAGGACATTAAAAACAAATGTACGCAAGACTTAACACGCTTAGGGTACTAACAGGCACACACTTTGGACACCAGCAGGAAACATCATCACTCATATACAAACAATATATTCGCTCAGTTATGGACTATGCTAACCCATGCTGGGCACCCATTATCCCAAACATACACAAACACCTTACAGACAATACAAAACAACGCACTTCGTATCATTACAGGATGCACTCAAACAACACCAATAGAACACTTGCACACACAAACAAAAATACTGAAAGTTAAGGAACATTTAGCCATGAAAGGAACACAATTCATGGCAGCAGCGACAACTAACCCACAACACCCTTGCCACTACATGTACAATCATGCACCAACATACCATTAAGGTAACACCAGACACATTATAACCAAATACTCCATTTCATACCACGCCCCACAGACATCACACAGTACAGAAAACACACACACACACCTAACCCACAAAGCACTGACACGACTCGGTCAGAATGCGGTGCTAGTTGCGAAGCCGCTACCCATTGACAGGTCAGAGACCAGCCTGAGCAGATCGGATCGAGTTAACTTAGCACGATTCCGATGTGGACATCACCCCAACTTACAGACATATAAACACAGACTAGACAATTCCACAGACGACACCTGCCACCTGTGCCAGGACACACCACAAACAATTGAACACATTATGACAGACTGTACCGCTCTAGCACAACAAAGAACACAACACAACATCACTAGTGCGCTGAACCTCTGGTCCACTCCGGAGAGGGTGATCGGTTACCTGCGTGCCGCCGGCTTGCTCGATCAGGGTGGGCTGATCGGCCAACCAACAACAACCTGGGGACCTAATCAATATGTGTGTGTGAAGTTTCATGTTTGTAACTGCTTCCATTTTGGAGTTATGGCTGGAACACACACACGTCCTTTTATTATTATTGCTAGTACAGTTCCCGTCGCTTCGCCGACGGTTAGACAGGCTAAACTACAGAAAAGAACGCAGCCGTGAAAATGTTGAGCTTCACATTGTGTCAACATTTCTGAATCTGGTATCTCCCAAAACCTCCTCACCCCCATTCATGCAACTTGGGGGCTAACCCCCTCCCCCATTACCCCACCCATCCCCATTACCCCCACCCTTCCCCCATTACTGCCCGGGATAAATTTCACAAACAGACAAAGAGACAGGCTAAACTACAGAAAAGAACACAGTCATGAAAATCTTGAGCTTCACATTGCCGCCCGTAATACAATTTCTGAATTTTTTTCTCAATTTTTGAAAGTGTGACGGACGGACAGACAGACGGACAGCTCTTTTATTATAGTATAGATTATTATTATAGATAATTGAGGCAGAGTGTCGAAAAAATTATTTCAAAAGCTGAAATCGGATACCGAAGATTTTGAAAAGAAATTATTAAGGCAGTGAAAGCTTAATATTTACTTTAAGTTCACGAGGAACCTTTGTGACGTTTAACAATTGACCCCCCTAAGTAATTGGGGGAGCCGAAGGCCCCAGCATCACAGGTCCAGCTAAATGGGCCCACTTTAACTAGAAAAGAACGCAGCAATGAAAATCTTAAGCTTCACATCCGAACTCATTGTATCAAGATTTGTGAAGCTTAAGATTTTCATGGCTGCGTTCTAGGCAGTGTTAGCACAGAAACATAGTTCTTGAGAACAGGAGTATGGTGTAGTGCTTAGCGTCGCTGACTACGAATCCATCGGCCCCGGGATCGAGACCCAGTGACGGCAGCCGGCGCGCAGCAAAACCCAGCTGTTCATCCTTCCACACAATAAAGAAAGTGGTTGGTAGATAAATGGGTACCCTCGGTGGCCTAGTGGTTAAGACGCTGGGCTGCTGCTGGTGGGTCGTGGTTCAGATTCCACGTTAAACTGTAGGGCTAAGGTGGAGTGAAAAAGCTTGACCTTCGTCAGAATGAACAATTCAGGCGGAAGCTAACCAAAGATTTTATATATATATATATATATATATATATATATATATATCGTAAAGAACGACGCTTGTATAGGAGATATTCCGCGCAAGACGAGAGAGAGAACGAAACAAATGAAAAAATGAGGTAACCACCTGGGAATCGAACCCGGGATCTTCCGATTGCCGGTCAGACGCGATACCATTACACCATGGACCTCACTCTTCCAAATGCCGTAATTCTTCTACATACTCGCAGAAACCAATGCCCCAAGGGGGCACCTCCCGCATGCCGTAACATTATATACATTCAACTGCAAAGAACACGCAGTATAAATAACGTAAAGAACGACGCTTGTATAGGAGATATTCCGCGCAAGACGAGAGAGAGAGAACGAAACAAATGAAAAAATGAGGTAACCACCTGGGAATCGAACCCGGGATCTTCCGATTGCCGGTCAGACGCGATACCATTACACCATGGACCTCACTCTTCCAAATGCCGTAATTCTTCTACATACTCGCAGAAACCAATGCCCCAAGGGGGCACCTCCCGCATGCCGTAACATTATATACATTCAACTGCAAAGATTTATACTGCGTGTTCTTTGCAGTTGAATGTATATAATGTTACGGCATGCGGGAGGTGCCCCCTTGGGGCATTGGTTCTGCGAGTATGTAGAAGAATTACGGCATTTGGAAGAGTGAGGTCCATGGTGTAATGGTATCGCGTCTGACCGGCAATCGGAAGATCCCGGGTTCGATTCCCAGGTGGTTATCTCATTTTTTCATTTGTTTCGTTCTCTCTCTCTCGTCTTGCGCGGAATATCTCCTATACAAGCGTCGTTCTTTACGTTATTTATACTGCGTGTTCTTTGCAGTTGAATGTGTATATATATATATATATATATATATGTATATATTTCAGGAAAGTAAGACGTGAATAATATTTGATGAAAATAACCACGAAGGAAAAAGAAAACGCGAAATGGTGCTCAAGTGCTTTCGTGTTCCTGAGGATGTCATTAGACGAAAGCGCTTGAGCACCATTTTGTTTTCGTTTTCCTTCGTTGTTATTTTCATCATATATATATATATATTTATTAGTGGTGGACCGGATATCCGCATAATTTTAACGTCCGCACTTCTGACTGCGGATGTTATGCGGATATTACCTCTAATAAATTATGCAATTTACAATTAAATTAGCTTATAAAGTAGCTTATAAGGCCCAGTCATGCACATTGCATGTAAAGTATTAATTATTAATGAACAAACAAATATATAAGCCTCAAAATATAAATACCTGGTAACACAGAAAATTGAATGAAACTTGTTTCATTGAATTTTCTGTGGCTGAAACTCTTAGTTATTATTTTTATCATAATAAAAACAATATTAATTTTAATTCTTATGCATTGCCTGCCATGATAGTAATATCACGAAATTTGAAAAATTATGTTATATATTCATAATTCTATATTATAGTGATAGATTAACTAAATATCCGCATCCGCAGATGTTGAAAAACTGACATCCGGTCCACCACTAATATATATACACACGTGTGTGTATATATATGGCGAGCTTTAGCGCACGTTTTATCAAAGGAAATCCGTGAAAAGATTTTGTTTTAGTTTTTTATAATAAAAATTCCGATCTTAAGGTCTAAATTAATTCAGAATTTATAAACAAAAAATACAATAGACAATATATGTGGGGACTCGAGGGGGCTACACACCCTGACTCAACTGCCAGGATTAATCAGCCTTCAATCGACGCGCGCTCTGAACTCAACTGCGGTTCGGAGCAGTTTGGAGGTCCCACACAAAAAGAGCGACTTAGGGGCTGCGTGGAACTCCCTGTACCAAACCTCGGATGAACAGCCACAGAATCGAAGGGTGATAGCTCTTCAAGTGACGAAGTTGTTGAGGCCAATCACCACCTCGACCCAAGCCGTACCCAAGTTAAACTCGACTGAATCTGAATGACTGATCGAGTAAATAATGGCCAGCAAGTTAACCACTCCTAGACCTACTCTTAAATCCACTCCGGGGATAGGGGGAAGTCGAAAATTAATTCCAAGGACTCCTCAAATCCACAGAGCAGACAAGAGTGGGGTTACGTAACCCAATACGTAATGATCAGTTTAAATCCCACGGTAATATTTAATGTAAATTACCGTCAGCGATCTAAAGTTAACTTAAATTTAAATTAAATATTGCTGCTTATCTAAATAATTATGTTTATAGCCTAATTTAAAATATTTACAATATATACACAAGGAGCAAAATGACTCCTGGGTCCGAAATAGGACAAACTTAAAATTAAATTACCAATAACTAGTAGTAACAGTAGCCTAAACAAGGTTATGAACGCGCCTTTCAAAAGGAATTTAAACTAAGTTAAACGTTTAAGATTTCAAAGAGAATCAATTGCAATTTAAGCGCAGCACAACCTTACGGTAGCAAAACTGAGGAACTAGTGACCATAATTTCTTACAACTACGTCGCTGTCTACGAGCTCCCACATTCAAGATGGCGTACGATGGGCGGAGCCTACAAATGTTACACGTCATTCCTCAAGGGAGCGTTCTTTTGGGTTAGAAATAATATATACAGTATCTAATTTTACACAATATAAATTTAAATACTGTGGGAAATAATTCCCACATACTCCCCGGGGGAAGATGTACATACAACGTATGTCCCATTAGTCATTTAACTGACTTTGTATTCTTTGACGCGCTTGTACCGCCGCGTCACGAGTTTGTCGAGCCCTTGTCTGTACCAGAACAGGGGTTGTTTCACTGCTTCCCCATATGAGGAGTCAGATACTTCCAATGGAATTAATTTGGTAATAGGTCTTGATACCGTGGTCCTTTCTTTGGTGCGTAACACCACTGACCTTACATGACCGTCACGGCCGTAGATTAAATCCGTGATTACTGCCAGAGGCCAGTATAGTCGCGGACTTTCTTCTTCAATAAGAACTACGTCTCCGACTCGTACGGGAGAAGAACCTCCTTTATCTTTAAACCTATACCTCTCTCTAAGAGATGTAACGTACTCGTGACGCCCCCTATTCCAGAATTGACACACAATCTGTCTATATTTCCGATGTCTCCTGTTACGAGAAACAGTCGACATAAAATCCGGGTCCGGATCTTGTACAGGTGGCAACGACATATCCAACCGGTTTCCCATCAGTAGTAACGGCGGTCTGAGAGGCATCGGTTCATCAAGATCTCCACTGACGTATATTAAAGGTCTGTCATTCAACCTTGCTTCAACCTCTACTTTCAATGTACGGAGCTCTCTGACGTTAGCACTGTCCGACCTAAAATTTTCTTGACGGTAAATTTCGTCAGTTCTATGAGCCGTTCCCAAAACCCCCCGAACCAAGGTGCTCGTGAAGGTATAAATCTCCATTCGCACGATTGGCGAACGAGACTTTGGTTGATGGAGGTATCTCTGTGGAATGTCTTCAAAAACTTTGCAGAAGCGGTGAACGTCGAAGCATTATCACTGAGCATAAGCCTAGGGTAAGATCTTCTTCCGACAAATCTCCGGAAGCTCTCAAAAAGGACTCGGATGAATTATCTTCTACCACTTCTAAATGAACGGCTCTAGTTACTGCACATGTAAAGAGCGCAATGTACCGTTTAGATAATATTTTATCTCTATCTTTAATCATTAACGCCCCGGTGTAATCCACTCCTGTTACTTGAAAGGGTCTTAATTCGGTTGTCCTTTCTTTCGGAAGATGAGGTTGCATTGGAGCTTTATATCTTAATCCTTGTAGCCTCTTGCAAGTTGTACAAGCTTTTAAAACAGATTTTACCGTTTGTCGGATTTTCGGTATCCACCATTGCAGTCTCAGGTGTGCGACTACGTGTGTCATTCCAACGTGAAAACACTTAGAATGCGCATCAGCGAAGACTAGTTTAGTAAATACGTGTCCAGATGGAAGAAGTATAGGATACTTCCCACCGTAGGTAAGTTCAGAATATTTAAGTCGGCCTTCACATCTAAGAATTCCGTTTTCCAGCTTTAGCTGTAACTGGTTAACTAAATTTGGTGGTCTTTTATTCGAACTACCCCGACAATAGGAAATCTCGTCTTGGAAGTCTTCAAATTGCACGATCTTTATCAGACTAGTCTTCAACTCTTCCAATTCTATCACGGTAAACTTGTGACTCGTGAACGAGTGGGTAGTTTTGAGAGCCGAACTTTTATGTAATATCTGAATAAACTGCTGCACTACGTTCATCGTTTTTATCAATTTAGACAATTGGCTAAACCTATTAAAGTCTATCACACTAGGACTTGCTATGACAGCTGTAACTAGGGGTTCGCACACGGACCAACCTTCATTACTAACATCACAATTCTTTTGGTTTAGGTGGAGCTTGTGATTTTGAGGCCACTCTTGGGGATACGGTAACCAAACCGGTCCCTTTTCCCATTTGTTAGTTATTACAAGCTGGCCGTAAGTAATCCCTCTCAAAATAAATGCAAAAAACTTCACTTTTTTCTACGTGAAGGTCAAAATATGAAAATAAAAACCCACTCTAATAGACTCTGTCTATTAGAGTGGGTTTTTATTTTCAAATCCCTCTCAAAATTAAATCACTGGGATTGTCGGCACTGCGTACATAATGCCATTCTGCGGTCGAAATTAAATGCCAGACTTCATCGACCCGGTTGCGATGGAAAGGTTTTAATGGTTTATCCGAATGTAGCCAATGCAGAGCTACGGCACTATCTGACCAGCAATGGATAGCAGTGAATAATAGCTCATTTGAATAACTATCCATCACGTATTTTATCAAACGTGCTGACAGCGTTGCTGCTGTCAATTCCAATTGTGGGATAGTTAAACCCCTTAGCGGTGCTACTCTGCTGCTTTGGCCAAGACTAATGAGGCACGTTGGTTAGCTACTAGATACACCGCAGTACCATAAGCTTTCGAGCTAGCATCTGAAAAGGCATAATCTCGATTTCAGATGCATTAATTGCCTGACGAGGTACAGTGTATGAGCACACTTCTTCCAAGTCTCGAGCTACTGTATGCTAAATCTGAGCTAAGTAAAGGGGGAGGGGCTCATCCCAGCCAAGTTTTGCCCGCCAGATTTCCTACAACAATATACGCGTACGTATGGCGACTGGCAAAAGATAACCTAACAGGTCGTATAAACTAGCTGTTTTACTTAGGACACTACGTTTGGTAGGATTATCTAAACTAAACTTCCTTTTTGGGTAAGACATGGTATCATTAGTCAGTTTCCAGGCCATACCAAGTACGTTAATTACCGGTTTTGATTCCAAGAGACCATCACCATGCTTATCAATGATTACTTTCAATGAAGGTAAATTAGTGGCCCACTCTCTTAGGTGAAGGATGGCCTTTCCCAAAAGTAACTTAGAATCATGGTAGTATTTAATAAGATCAGTTTCTTTATCAGCTACTCCATGTAAGTTATCTACATACAAATTTCTTTGAATAGCAAGGGCGGTAGGGGAGTTTTTCTTTCGTAGGTGGTGCGCGATCGTCGCATTCAGCAAGAATTGGCTGCATGTTGCACCAAACAATACCGCTTTAAGCCGATAGGTAACTAGACACGAGTGCGGCTTGTGTGGCTCCTTAAGCCACAAAAATCGAGTCATCTCGATCCTCCTCGTGTAAGCTTATCATTAAAAAGGCCTTGCTGATGTCGCTGATACATGCGTAACATTTAAGGCGAAAACGTAAAAGTATGTGACCAATGTCTTCCACCAAAGACGGTCCCGAATATAAACATTGGATCAAATTGTGGTTACCAGCAGAACAATCAAAAACTACGCGCAGAGGCGTAGTCACGGAATCCTTTTTGACTCCATAGTGAGCTAAGTAATGTACACCTTTACCTTTAGGCAGTAGAGTAGTAGTAGGCTTTACCTCCTCTATAAAACCCTTTTCAAGTTGTTCCTTTATCACTTTGTCAAAGTTGCAGCTGTTCGGGTTTAGATCTTAAATGGTTTAAAGTAGTTTAATCTACCCCGAGCCAACCCATAATTGTCCTTTAATTTAGGATGGTTGGGCTTCCATGGTAACTTGGTGATATATTGACCATTTCTATAATCAATATTATCATTAAACATCTTCAGAGTTTGGTCTTCTTGATGATCTGGATGAAGGCGAATGCCTATCGTATCCAGTGACCATAACCCTTGAAGGGAAGTGGCTATGTCCTCATGTTCTGTTCCAATGTGTAGAACAGTTATTACGTTCGTAGTTATCTCCGGGAATTCATTCCCATGCTCACATAAAGGACCAGATATTAGGTACCCCATGGGGGATTCTAATAAATGTACTTTATCTACAACCTTATGGCCAGTTATAAATTGGTAGTAGAAATCTGCCCCGATTAGTAAATCCACATTACCAATATAGTCCGACGTGATATGGTCGGCCGCCATGATACCCCTCTTCTTTAGAGAGAGTACCGTAGCCTGCAAGCCTGGGATATTTATTCGAGAAGGCAATGTTTCTACCAAGATTGCTTCCATTTGTACATTACCCCTAGAAGAATTAATTTGGAGATGTACTGTGTCGTAAGTTTGCGACTTTCCTTCTGTGTCATAACCATCGATCGAGAGGGTTATAGTTGAATTAGCCTTTAAGTACAATTTGCGTGCGGTGGTCTTAAGCAAGAGGGTGCGCTGGGCGCACTGATCGAATAACGACCGCACGCGCTTTACGCCTTTACCCATTCTTAGTTCGAGCATGGCTGTTGGCAACGCAATACCCGAGGCTAGTTTTGATACCTGGTTAGACGCAGCTGCTGATTATAGGATGCAAATTATCGAAAGTCCATTTATCGATAAATGATTGAAAAAAATTCGGATTATCGATAATTATCGATAAATTTTCTAATTAAATTAGCTGTCTCATTAATAGAAGAAAAACGCAAAATTATAAGAACAGATTTTAATGAGATCATTCTACATTGTGACAGCCATAGTTATTTAAACAGATTTTAGTTTTTTATCCTTATTAAGGAAGTAACATTTCAAAAAGCATAAGGCATTAATAGTGGCTGGAGAGAGACTGCATCGAATCTTCGTTATGAAAATTCCCGCTGAAGAAAATGCACGCTCTGCTTCACAACTTGTAGGCTTGATGGTCCTTAATGCATCGTACAATCGATCTAGATTTTCGCTTCTCTTTTTCTTTACTTCGTACAATGCGAATTCACTGCCTGCATTGAACATAGAGGACTTACTTAAGGACTCGGAAGTTTTCGATTCCAATTTGCTCATCTCATGATAGAGGCATTTTTTGAAATCCTCCTCTTCGTCGTCTTCATTTACGTTGCCCTCATCTGGAGTTTCTTCAGCACTGCTTATATCCGTAAGAGGTTCAGGAAAGAGTCGTAAATATATAGAAGTGGCATATTTCTTTAAGGAAACTGGAGAAGGCATCTTGAAAGTGTCAGACATTTGTTCATTTATAGCTTTAGGATCATGGAGATATCGCAAAAGGGACACAGTATCTTGAACTCTTCTTGATTCATATCGTTGCTTGAGAGAAAGCTGCATTGCCCCGTAGAGGGCAAAACAAAACAACGTTTTTTATTTCTAATAAATCTCATTTGCAAGAGAAAATTTGTTCATTTAGCGTAAACTTAAAAAATCAGGAAGTGATCTGAAATTATCGATCAATCTGCTCGATAATTATACGATAGTTGACTTTCATTTATCGATAAATTATCGATAATATTTTATCGATTGCAACCCCTACTGCTGATACAGTAGTCGTATTTTCGACTTGTACCGGTTCTTCGATCCGCTTATAACAAAGCAGTATTATGCCTCAACTCACAACATCGGCAAGTCTGGTTGCTACGGCAGTCATTAACTACATAGTTATTTCCGAGACAAGGAGTACATAAGTGCATCTCCTTTGCTCGTTCTGCCCTACTCTTGCCATCTTTATACGAATCACACTCGAACACATGTTCCTTAAAACACAATTTACAGGATAGTTTACGAACTTCTGAGTCCGTCTTTTGCCTGCCTTTTCCCTTTGATTTAGCAGTGACGTTAAAGTTGCCTGCTGTAAATTTATTATATTTCTCGTAGGGTGAATCATTCCCTTTTCCTATCCTGCGACTATGTTGTTCCCTCTTATGGGGGACCGACGTTTCCACCTTCACTTCAGGTTTAACATCTTGTATGTGTTCTATTTCGGTATTCATGGCCTCCCGAAAGGCATCTAATTCCCAGTAATTAGACCTTGTGGCCCTATTTAAATTATCCCTAACTTTATTAGGTAACTTTCTAAGAAGAAGAGCGGCTAAAACAAAACCAGCATCTTCTACTTTAACTCCTAAGGATTTTAATCCTCTCAAGTGGCACTCGTATTCGGACCGGAATGCTCCCAAGTCCTAGCGCTTGCGGCGGGACCCTTTAGATCGAACAAGGCGTAAATATGCGCCTGAATGATGCGCTGTGGTTTCACAAAAGTTTCTTGAAGTAGTTTAAATGCTTCTTCGTAATCATTATTGGTTAATGAAAACCCTTCAAGGAGCTTCAAAGCCTCTCCCCATAGTTGGCCTTTTAAATAAGTAAATTTCTGAGAACCGGCAAGATCCATGCGCGTATGTACTGATGAACTAAAACTATCAAAAAATTGAAACCAATGAGTGAGTTTACCCTCAAAAATTGGTAATTGCAATTGCGGTAACTTTACTGAATTACCTGCAACCCTAGAAAGCCCATCTTCCTTTGAGGGCCGGTTAGCCTGCGCTCTCATGCGTTCTTGCTCGATTTCTAGCTCTTTAAGCTTAATCGTTTGCTCAAATTCGAGCTCCAACTTTCTCAACTCATCAGCACGGGCTTTCGCTGCCGATTCCTCAGCACGGGCTTTCGCCGCTGATTCCTCAGCACGGGCTTTCGCCGCTGATTCCTTAGCACGGGCTTTCGCCGCTGATTCGATCTTTCTCATGTCTAACTTTTCAGCCCTTCGCTGACGCTCAGCTATCTGCATTTTAGATACCCAATCTCTGAGCTCTTCGTCTTCATAGCCGAGATCTTTGTCAGTTTGGGTGAAGTCCTTAACCAATTGATATTCGGAAGACATCTTAAAAAGGCTGATTATGGGCTAAAAAGTTAACACCCTATAATCAGAACCGAACTCAGCTAAGAGAGCTGGTTAATCAGGCTATAAATATCCGGTTCGAAGGACCAAATTATGTGGGGACTCGAGGGGGCTACCCACCATGACTTAATTGCCAGGATTAATCAGCCTTCAATCGAGACGCGTTCTGAACTCAACTGCGGTTTGGAGCAGTTTGAAGGTCCCACACAAAATGAGCGACTTAGGGCCTGGGTGGAACTCCTTGTACCAAACCTCGGATGAACAGCCACAGAATCGAAGGGTGATAGCTCTTCGAGTAACGAAGTTCTTGAGGCCAATCACCACCTCGACCCAAGCCGTACCCAAGTTAAACTCGACTGAGTCTGAATGATTGATCGAGTAAATAATGGCCAGCAAGTTAACCACTCCTAGACCTACTCTTAAATCCACTCCGGGGATAGGGGGAATCGAAATTATTAATTCCAAGGACTCCTCAAATCCACAGAGCAGACAAGAGTGGGTTTACGTAACCCAATACGTAATGATCAGTTTAAATCCCACAGTAATACTTAATGTAAATTACCGTCAGCGATCTAAAGTTAACTTAAATTTAAATGAAATATTGCTGCTTATCTAAATAATTATGTTTATAGCCTAATTTAAAATATTTACAATATATACACAAGGAGCAAAATGGGTCCTGGGTCCGAAATAGGACAAACTTAAGATTAAATTACGAATAACTAGTGGTAACAGTAGCCTAAACAAGGTTATGAACGCGCCTTTCAAAAGGAATTTAAACTACAGTAAGTTAAACGTTTAAGATTTCAAAGAGAATCAATTGCAATTTAAGCGGAGCACAACCTTACGGTAGCAAAACTGAGGAACTAGTGACCATAATTTCTTACAACTACGAGCTTACACATTCAAGATGGCGTACGATGGGCGGAGCCTACAAATGTTACACGTCATTCCTCAAGGGAGCGTTCTCTTGGATTAGAAATAGTATATACAGTATCTAATTTTACACAATATAAATTTAAATACTGTGGGAAATAATTCCCACAATATATATGCAGTGACCAACTGAAGTGACAGAGACGTTTGTAAACACCTTTGCAATATTCCATCAAAACAATTGGCGATATAACTCATCAAACCAAACACAATCAAGATGACGTCACAACGCGGGAAGACCTTAAGACAACTGGCCGCGGCTTCACAGTGTTTTCTCTCTCTCTCTCTCTCTCAGATCAACTAGTGACATCAGAACTTTCGTAATGTAAACATCATTCGTGCGGGCCTCATCGGCCCCGTTGTCATTCACCTGACTTTATATAAAGACTAATCGAGCATTACCTCGCGCGTTATTATTTCAAGTGTATACATAATTGCAACTGTAAACATGTTTCTGTCTCATTCATAAATCGTTATTTTGTGTAGGCCTAATCATTAATGTAACTGTAAACGACATGTTTCTGTCTCATTCATAAATCATTTATTTTGCGTAATAAAGGAAGAAAACTCATTCTATCAATCAACCTAAATAATAATTTAATTAATAACATTCTTTGATCTAAAAGATCTGGTAACCTCGACCTCAGCATTTATTAATAACAATCACTTATAACATTATCAATTAATCGTAATAATCATCATTTCTTATAGTATCGATTTACACATCAAACATGGCTACAAACTGGCAACATAATTGTCATCAGATTCATAATTATAAATTGGTATCTATAAATTGGTGACCGAAGGAGTGACATTCGAATACCTAGCCAAAAGCATAAGTGAAATCAGTGCAAACATTTTTTAAGAGACATTATTAACAAGCTGTAATTAACATTCAGTTTTCTTCTGCATAAGAAAACGAACAAAATTTGAAAATTTTCGCCACATGGAGCGTTTGCATCCAACGGACCAAGAGCTGCGGCCAGCGTCTCCCCGCGTTTTCAAGGAGGTAAACCCAGCTCACCTTCTTCCGGTTGATGGTTGGCCCACTAGGGCATATCATACTCTGGGTTCAGGGTTGAAATTTTGGAAAAAAAAAGTGGCTAATATGTATTCCTATGTAAAAATTAATTCTAAGATGGGTTTATTATTTGCAACTTTTCCAACCCAAACCAAAGCGCGCAGCTGTTCTGCATATGATTTAGTCTAAAAGCTGCTTTTCTGACCTCATCCTTGCTTTCTTGCGTGTTTCAACACCTCTCGGTGCTGAAAAAATGTTTAGATTTTACGTAAAACTTAAGAATTTTAAGTTTTTCTCCAAAGAATAGGCGCGGCTCACCAGCTCTACTCTGATCGAGTAGCGGGGGACTTGCCACCTCCGCGTGGCCTCTTCATCAGCCACTCGAACCTGAAAAGCTCTTAAGTATGTTCTGCTTCGATCTGAACACTGGGAGTATTTCTCGATGGTCTATCCTGGCTCTCACCCACCCATCTCTCCTCTCGTGACCGTACACAGCTTGGGAAGCAGTTGAGACTTCTTGAACAGAGAAAGCGTCCACTTTGAGTGGAGTTTTCCTGAGATCCTCGAGCTCAGTAAAGGTCATCTTGCAGGTGAAAATAGGCTCGTGAATATTCTCTGATTCCTAGTTGATGAGATTCTCAGGGGAAGTGGCTTGCAGATTGACTTTGGGATTTTTATGGGGCCTCACTGTCGTATCACCAAAGTCTCTTCCTTCTCTGATCTTCTCTATCTGGCTCACAGCAAAAGCTCTCTGATGCTCATCCTCACTGCACAGGAATGAAGCCAGGATGTTCTCAGGATGTGCGTGGTAAGCTCCTCTTATCACTGCAGAAGAGATGATGTTCCTGACCTCGGTAGTCTGGTTCCTTAGCAGCCTCAGGCTTGAAAAAATGTGTGCAGGACCAAATTTGAGGTGGTGCTTCACTTTGATGTCGTAGTACATTTTGAAGTAGAAGTTAAGGCAGAACTTCACGAGGACCTCGAGCTTCCTCAACACCTCCCCCTTCAGTCCGTGCTCCCTCATCCACAACAGCAAGATGGCCTGTGCAGTAGTGAGCCACCTGGATTGGTTCAGAGGTCCGCACTTGAGACCAGCCAACTGTGGACTGAGACTTCCAGACTTGATGGTTTTGATCAGAAGATAGCAGTTGTGCTGGTCTGTGGAGAGAGATTTGACTATCTCTACTGGCAGCTCTATGATATCTTCAGTTCCTTCCACTGGTTTGAAGTTGAAGTTGACCTCAAGTTCATTCACTTTGACAAGAAGTTTTCCAATATGCCCACTGAAGCCTGACCGGGGAGTTACAGGGCCGTCCAGCTTGATGATTAAGTGCCTCAGGGGAGCTCGTTCACATGGAGCTGACAGATCATCCAGTGGCACTTGCGACCCAGCATCTTCTCCAATGGGGCTATGGCGCCTCCAGACCACCCCGTGTTGGTGTTGGTAGAGTCTCCTCCAATCATTACAAGGCTCTCGTCAGCTCCGTGATCCAGAAGCCACTCATGCAGGCCCTGAGCGATCTTATGAGCAGGCTTTTCTCCTTTCTCAGGTTCCTCAGGAGTGAAATGGAAGAGGTACTTTCCTTGAAGCTCCCACGTGATAGTATAATGCTCCTCGATCACTTTGCCAGGATGAAATCTCCCTGTCACTTCGTCTATTTCAACACCTTTGTGTTCCTATCCTGCTTGCCATCAAAGAATATCCCAGAGATCTTCTCCTCTGACCTCTGCGTGAGAACTTCAACTGATGAGGCCATTACTTCCTCCTTGGCCCTCCAGACTTTCATGCCATCTATGGCCAAGTAAGCCTTGTCTTTGAAAAGATGACCGGCCTTGATGAGGTCGTTCAGGAAGCCAGTGGCAACTGCAGCTGCCGGAACATTTGCCACCCTGTACCTCAAAGTTGCTGAAGCTGTCCCTTGGATCTTCATGTAGTTTCGTGTAGCAGAAGTTGGAGTTTCGTCAGGTACTTCAGCGGGAACGTCCATAGGAGCTTCAGTAGCCTCAGCATTGCTTCTAAAATGAAATTATAGTCAAAACAAATCTAATAATGGTGATTAAACTTAGGAAAATTACAAAAAAACACTTCCGAAAAAAATGGCGTGAAGATGAACAATTCGGGCGGAAGCTAAACCAAGGTTACCAAGGTTATACTATTCATATATACTGGGAAACTGAGTTACAAAATGGACACGACTAACCCTTCTGTCTTTTTGATATTAATGATAATAATAATGATGATGATAATAATAATAATAATAATAATAATGATGATGATGATGATGATGCCCTTAGTGGCAGGGTATAATTAAAACTCTTTTGCTTTGTTTAAAGATAAAAACATTTTAAGATTTAACTTTGATGTGGAAATTTATAATTAATTAATTATATTTCAATTAATTGAAATTAAAAACGGAAAAAGTTTCTCGAATACCGAAAATGTTAGATAAAAAAACGGTTAATTATACATTTAAAAGGTCTGGTTTTAGATACGTACGCAATTATCAAATGTCCTTTAGCTAATTTATTAACGAGCATTTTGTGGGGTTTTGTGCCCACTCTATCAATGGATACTTTGTGGGCATTCTTCCCTAACTGAGTGGAAGCTAAATAAAAAACTGGGAAATATGCCAAAAGTCTTTTTAAGACCAGTTTTTGCCGGGTTTTTTCTTACTTTATTTGGCTTCGTAGAATTTATTAAAAAATATCGGTTTTTTTTCATTTATTTTATTTGAAATTTTAGTAAATATTTAGAAGAGATGAATGAATTTAAATGAAAGTACAGTATTTTATTTATTCAGGGTTCAATAAACCGATAAAGAACGAGTAAACACCCTTAAGTGAAGATTAACATATATCAGGGGTGGCCAAGTTTCTTGGACCCAAGAGCCACATACGACGTTTTTCAGATGTACGAGAGTCGCAAAATATATTAAAAAGAATTTAATTATTAAAAACATATACATATACATATAGTTATACTCACATTATTAAATTGTTTAATTAACATCGAACAAATATCGCCAGTTGAGGGTTATCTTTAATATATGTGGATTTATCGAGGGCCAAACTGAATGCAACAGAATTCTTCAAATCACTCTGCAACGAGCATGTAATTTCAGCACTGATCTGGGAAATACGTCTCTCTGTAGTGTGGCGGGAAATAGAAATACTTGCTATTTGTTCTCGAAGCTTTATGTTATCTGGAGCGAGAATTGCAGTAACATCGGCAATATTCTTCTTCACAAATTCTCCACTACTGTAGGGAAGTTGAGCACGAGCAATATTCCATGCCATAACAAAACTAGCTTCAGTAGTTAAGTCAGCTGTCTTACACAATGATGAAAGTACAGTTTGTTGGGCAACTAGGCTAGATTGCAACATTGTTAACTTAGTCTTCCGCAATTCTGATTTGGGAGGAAATTCCGTAATAAAATTTTTATGGTTAGTTTCATGATGACGCTTTAAGTTACTGGCTTTAAAGTGATTGAGTGCCACGTGGCAGGTAAGACACAGGTTTCCCACCCTTAACAGTAAAGGCAAAGCTCTCCTCCCACTCCTGTTTAAAAACTCTATTTTCTTCTTCATATTTCCGTTTCTTACACTTTGTCTGCTCAGTCATTTTAATCAACTAAGGGGTTGTATAACTTTTACTTGTATAGCTGAGAAAAATAGCCGCTATTTGATCTAAGAAGCAATTTTAAAACACACTCACCCGTTACTACACGCGGCCCGCAGGGTAGCTTGAGGGGTACTGAACACTGGTGAGTGGCGATTGGTGTTAATTACTAATTATCCCGCTTAGTGCCTGTCACGCAAAAGAAATTGTCGTACGCATGACGCATTTTATTGTCAATTCAATTTTTCCTTGTTTTTTCATATTTTTTTTATTATGTGAAAAAAAATTATATTTGTATTATGAATTTTGTCTTTTATGATAAATACAATAAAAAACAAAATTGTCTCGCGAGCCGGTTAACAACCTCGAGAGCCGCATGCGGCCACCGTTGAGGCATATATAGATCGCTTCTGGAAATTAAAGTTAATACCACTAAATCCCACCACTTCCCAGAAAAAGCAAAGTTTGGGGTCGGGGGAGAAAAGCAGAAAGTTAGCACAATCGCAGAAACTTGTTGGGACGAGTTTAATTTAGCTGAAGATGGTATGAAATTGCATTGCGGTGCCCTCCACTGGTGATAAGCAGGCTTCTTTTTCGGCCAATTTCGAGAAAATTGGTGGATGTTTTTCTTGGAAAAAAAAAGAGGCCAGCTAAAAGTGGCCGTTTTTCTGGCTTTTTAACACTTCAGTTTCGCCAAATTTTTCATGTTAAAAAAATGCCAAGTAAATGTGGCTTCTTCTGGCCTTTTTTCTAATTTTCTTGACTCAGAATTTTCATGTGTACAAAAATGTATTCAAAATATTGTAATACTTAATGCATATTGGTTTAATGGATATTTACTCTTATTTATTTCAAGTTATTTTGTTAGAAGACGATCGGTTGCATAGGCAGTAGCTCACAATGTCAAAGACTCATCCCACCAAAAGAAAAATTCAATCAGCATGGAAAATTAATTATTCCCTTGTATCATCGCAAAGAAAGCTCCCGACCTAAGTGAAAAAAAGTCAGGCCCGTAGCCAGGGAGAGGGGGGTTCGGGGGTTCGAACGACCCTCCCCCCTTGGCAGGAAAGGTCCACTTTTGTAACCATAGTTGTAACTTATAATGTGATATAATATACAGTATAACATCATTCAGTAAATAAACACTTGTATGTGTTTTGCACTTTTTTTTTCTGAAACTTCACAAACTACACTAAACTACTCTAAACGTAACTACTCTAAACCTCCTCCGCAGTGTCGTTGCACCAAAAGGTCCGCCTTTCTACAATTTCGCTCTCCCCCCCCTTTGGGAAGTCCTGGCTACGGGACTGAAAGTCCATATATCCATCGAGGTACCATCGCCTTGGCTGCGCGATTCTGACTCCCTGCTAATTACAGGCTATTAAATAAATAATAAATTGGTAATCATTGAACATTAATCTTATTACCAAGTACTTTTATGGGAATGATTGCATAATATTTAAGATTCGCTCAGAACTTCATCCGAACCCAACCAGATCCCCAAAACAAAAATTCTGGATCCTGCTTCTTGGCTATAGGAGTGAATTTTTTTTTTTTTTTTAATTTAAACGTCCTACCCCCAAAATTATTCCATGTGATGAAAAAATGTGTGTCAATTTTCTTTAAATTGATTAATATTTAGAGATCGCTCAAGCGCACTGAAATTTTAGCTACTGCTTACCACATCATATGGCATCATATAGTATTGTCCCATTTCTAGCAGATTTCTTTGTCGTTCAATTTTACATATCTATCAGTTCACATGTTTTAGAATATTTTTATTTTCTTTCTTTAGTTTAGTCTTCTGTATATACTAGGGGGGGGGGGTGGGGGTAAAACCAGTGGAAGATTAAGGGCCTAATAGGCCTGGGACTGATTAATCCAAATGGGCCTATGGTTACGTTTGTTCATGTTCATTACGTGACGCATATGATTCTAATCCTGACTATGAAAACATAGGCCAGTATATTCAACAAAGAAAGCATGTATTCTGTATCAAGTTACGAGTAACTTCATACAGTTCCTATGTTCCTTGGTGGGCCCTTGGTGGGCCTGGGGCTGCAGCCCTATCAGTCCCTGTCTAATCCGCCACTGGGTAAAACTTCAAGGTTATTGAGCGACCTCTAAATCTTACTCGATTTGTAAAGTATTTCACATACATTGTTTTTTCATCAAAAGGAACGATTCCAGAGGATAGGATCATAGAATTTCCAACTTTAGAAAATAAGGAGCACCCTACTGCATATATATATATATATATATATATATATATATATATATATATATATATATTATATATACGTTGGATGATAAAGTCAGTAATGCAAAAAACTTCACTTTTTTCTACGTGAAGGTCAAAATATGATAATTAAAACCCACTCTAATAGACAGAGTTTATTTCCACAACAGTTTCGATGCCCGAAGAGGATGCCAGTGGGCATCGAAACTGTTGTGGAAATAAACTCTGTCTATTAGAGTGGGTTTTAATTATCAAAGTCAGTAATATTGTGTGTAAAGGGTGGGCTATGTTAGTTTCCTGAGAGTTTATATTAGTCTTAAATACAGCTCGTCAACGAATGTAAGTTTTTGACCAATCCTCCCTTTGTACGTATATACTCGTATATAAACGATGTATGTTAAAATGCGTAACCTTTAAAATATATACACACTCTTTTATATACTGTATATACTGGGTGATCCAGATAAATGGGACCCATAAAAAAAAGCCAAATATTCTTAATATTTAATTCCTTTCATAAAAACTATATATCATTCGAAAGAGTAGAGTTACAAGTTTATTATGAAATATTTATTTTTTAAAAATGACTCCTTTCAAATGTGCTCCATTAGTTGCCAAGCATTCCAGTGTTCTCGCTTGTAAGTTCTGCATCACTTTTGCAAGAGTGTGCGGTGGTATGGGTATGGGTTATTTCTGTAGACCCTACTCTTTAAATATCCCCAGAGATAATAATCTAAGGGAGAAAAATCCGGAGACCTTGCGGGCCATTCAACGTCTCCAAATCTTGAGATTAACTCGCCTGGAAACGTTTGACGCAAAACTGCCATGCAGTTCTTTGTGGTATGGCAGGTTGCTCCGTCTTGTTGGAACCAGTGATTTTCTAGACAAAGATCTCTTAATTTAGGAATAAGGAAATCGGTCAACATTTTTTCGTAGCGATCACCATTTACAGTGATCGTGTTTCCGGTGGAATCCTCGAAAAAGTACGGCCCTATGATCTGAGATGCAGTAAGACCACACCAAACAGTTACCCGTTGCATAATCAGTGTGACTTCGGTAATATTCAATGGATTTTCTGTTGCCCAGAAACGACAATTTTGTTTGTTTACAGTTCCATTCAAGTGAAAATGGGCTTCGTCTGACATAATCAAAGTTGCTAGAAAATTGGTGGTGTCATTTACCTTCTGTTGGATCCATTGACAGAATTGTCGTCTTCGTGCGAAATCTCCATCGTTTAGTTGTTGCACTGTTTGAATTTTATATGGAAAGAGCATTAAATTTTGCTTGAATATATGGTGTGTTGTTCCATATCCAACTCCTAACAGCTGAGAAGCACGTCTGATGCTTATGTTAGGATTATCCTGTACAATTTCATGAGTTCTGTTAATGATCTCGTATATCCTTGCTGTGCGCACTCTTCCAGTTGGTTTTCTTTTTCCAATGCTGCCAGTTAGGGAAAAAATTTCTGACACACACCGACAGATTACTTTCTTAGAAGGTGATTTTGACATCTGAAAATTTGTCTTGAAAGATCTTTGAGCTGAAACTACACTTCTTCCATGCTCATAATATTGCTCAGTTATGAAACGCAGCTGTTCCACAGTCCATGCAGTCATCTTGAAGGGTTAGTTTTAACTAACACTTTTATTTTGTTTTGTATCTTATCTTGTCTTGTATTGTCAAAACCTATACAATCCTGTACAAACTTGTAACTATCCTCTTTCGAATGATGCGTATGATTTTATAAAAGGACTTATACTTTAAGAGTTACAGGGGTTTCTTTTGGGTCCCATTTCTCTGGATCACCCTATAATATATATGCGATGTTTGCTGGTCTGTAATTATACCAGCGTTGTAATATCGGTTCTGGGTGGGCTGACCTAGGTTAGGTTAGGTTCATTTTTCTACTTTCTTTTGTTGTTAGAAATTCTATCCTGGTTTTAAAAGAGTTCCTTCATAAGAAATGACTTATAAAACCTTCGTGATCAGTTTACTGGCGAAGATAAGGAAAACGATAAAGATAACCAAGAAAATAAGGGTCCTCTGCCTTTATCAGGGCCGGCTCAAGGTACCGGCAACTCGGGCAGTTGCCCGGGGCGCCACGTGCTAAGGGGCGCCACGTCATATGTTTGGGATCTTCCAAATACAAGGCGAAAAATCTAAAAATAAATAAATAAAATAAAATGAAATAAAAGTCAAATGTGAAAATTTCCTGATGTGGAGTAAAATTTTCAGGGATTATAACCAGAGCTGGGCACTTGCGGCATATTTTGCGGTACTGCGGTACTGCGGTACTACCAAACTACCAAACCGGTACCAAACCGGTACGCGGAAATTTGAATGCGGTAGCGGTACTGCGGTACTTTCAGCGATCCTTTGCGGTACTGCGTTATGCGGTCCAGGTTTGGTAGTTTGGTAGTACCGCAGTACCGCAGTACCGCAAAATATGCCGCAAGTGCCCAGCTCTGATTATAACATTATATTAGCCAATAGCATTAGAGACTACCAGTAAAGCTAAGGTCAGTTTGGCCCGACATGGGATGACGTGTCACATGGGTTGATGTGGCCGCGTAGGTGAGCGTTGAGCACAAATTACATACGCCTGGCAGCGCTGCCATCCTATGATATCTCATCAGTGTTGCCACTTTATGGAATTTTTACATTTTTTTGTGGATTTACCTCAGACAAAAGTGGCAACACTGTCTCTCATATTTTCATACATGGTTCCATTTTGAGAATGTTTAGTTGTACTTTGAGTGAATATCGTTAATTGTAATAAACTCTTTATTCCTACATTTGTAGTTTTTCCTCATTGTGAACAAATTTTAAAATTATACTTGTAAGGGCGCCGAAGTTCAGCTTGCCCGGGGCGCCAGCAACCCTAGGGCCGTCCCTGTGCCTTTTACACGATATGCTGCAATCGGATGGTTAGCTCGTGACAAAGTTAGCAAGAACATTCTTCACAATTGGAAAGAACTCGAGGAATATTATGGTAGAACCGCCAGTGAACTTAATGGCGTTCCAAAAATTAAGCCTAGAATGATTTTTGATACCATGAATACGTCAAGTTTTCTTTACCTGACCTTTGCCAAACCAATCACTGAAGATCAAGAAATATGAAACCAATCTTTTCAACATGACAAAGTTGATCCCAAACAAGTGTATGAAGATTTATTTATTTATTTCTTGCATTTGAAAGGCAGATTATATGACCGTTATGGCGGCAAGAAATCACTAAGTCAGGTTCAATGTAGAGGATCTTTCTCGATAGAATTACAAAAGTTCTTAAGTAGACAACCTACAGGCGAAGAACTAAGCAAGATGATTCATGAAATAAAAGAACGATGCCACCAAATGCGCCAAGAATGTATTGTCCAAATGGAAAACGTCTTTCATCCAATGAAAATGTTTCCAAAGGTCTCAGAACCCTTAGTCCCAAGTTTTGTCTCAGTCAAACCTCAAGATTGTCATTTCTACAACTTCCAGGACGGTTATTATTCAGAGTAAATACATCTAAGAAACTAGGTATTGAAAAATGATCAGAATCGACTGGAAAGATATTTTCAGTGGAAAGTTACTTGAAACTTCTAAAAACTTTTGGATTCGTGTAAGTAAGCAAAAGAACTCCACTGGAGAGTATATGTTCGAGTAAATCTCCGATTATGCTATTAGAGCCTTAAAATTTCCGCTATCAAATGCGATTGTGAAGAGCGAGAGTATTTTCGTCGGTCACTTTTGTGAAAAATGAGTACTAGAGCCGTTTGGATGTTTCAACTGTGGAGTCAATCACTCGTATCCGCACACATCTTCGCTTCCAAGGAAAATGCTGTAAGATGATTTGACCACGAACACACGTACACAGACAATACAGTCAATACAATCAATTGTACAATGTTAATTAATAGAAATAAACATTCATCAACGAGAGACTTGTTTTCAGAAAATCATTCTCCGCCCGCAATTAAGAATGTTAGAAAATCTAGAAGAGGAAGAACCATTGTTGTCCCAAGGCGATATGATGACTAAGCTGATTGATGCAGCATTGCTTGTATATATTAAGTTAAGGTATATATATCCATCTCATAATTGTAAGGTTAGTGAAAAATTAACTTAATTTAGAGCTAGCATTTTGGGCTCTTGTGGCATCATTGTTTGGCCACTCTGGTGGCATCATTTTGGGGCGCTGCGCGTCCTTTCTACTCGTTTGTGGAACGTCGTACTTACAGGGTGTGGTCTTGTAGAGAGCTCTCTTGCAATTCAGTTTGGTTGTTTAGATACAAGATTGTTGCATCGTGCAATAGTCCAGGTTGTGTTGTTGTTGCAAGGTTGAGAAAGAAGACCATAAATAGTGCCCTTTTGTTTTTATCTTAAATTCATACAACTGAGGCCTAAGGTAGGCCCACATCGAGTCAGCAACCCTGAGGTA
>JAJOZX010013604.1:10000-45000 GCA_023014485.1 Bathynomus jamesi | reverse complement strand
AATCTACTCAACTTCAGTCTAAACTAAACTGAACTAAATCTACTCAACTTCAGTCTAAACTAAACTGAACTAAATCTACTCAACTTCAGTCTAAACTAAACTGAACTAAATCTACTCAACTTCAGTCTAAACTAAACTGAACTAAATCTACTCAACTTCAGTCTAAACTAAACTGAACTAAATCTACTCAACTTCAGTCTAAACTAAACTGAACTAAATCTACTCAACTTCAGTCTAAACTAAACTGAACTAAATCTACTCAACTTCAGTCTAAACTAAACTGAACTAAATCTACTCAACTTCAGTCTAAACTAAACTGAACTAAATCTATTCGACTTCAGTTTAAATTAAACAATTAAAAGCGTCCAAGTTTGTGGGAACCCTAAGTTTTAATTTTAAACAATACCTTTTCAAACCTGAGGTAAGGGTGGACGCTGGGCAGCCGTGGGGATAACCCCTTTTTAGGGCTACCTGAATTTTCCACATCATCCTTTTATTTAAATATAAAGTTTTGAAATGATTGTAATTATAATAATTTAAATTAGCAGTAAATTAATTAAATTAAAAATTTGCAAAATTTTGTACAAAAACAATTTAATTTTAATTTAATTCCCAACACATGTCCGTTGTTTGGTTGTAACAAAGTTGTTAGTTTCTATTTTAGTGTGTGTGTGTTTTCAAACGACAATTCAATGAAGTTAATATTTGTGTGTAATTGATGCATTCTTTAGTTTTCGTTAAAATTGAATTCAGGTAAAGAAAATGGAACAAAGAATTCGTTCAACTCCCAAATGGAATGCACAAAATGACTCTCAGCTGTGAAATCAGTTCTCATTTTTCATTATTATTATTATTAACTTCTTTTCATTGCTTGGATCATTAATTTTTCATTTTGTTGATCATTCGAGTAAGGTTATGATCAATTTGAAGTAGAATTAAAAGGAAAATCAAATTTGGGGAAGTATTTCTTTAATAATATTATAAAAGACATCTAATTACGCAACTATATTTAGACGTGCCATGTTCATTCACGTGACTCTTAAATGTCATTTACCTCATTTATGCATAAGTATTTTGCAAGATATTTTTTATACCCATTCTGGAATCGAATACCCTGTGGGCATTCTTCCTAAATGAGTGCGAGTTAATCTTGAATCGGGAAATATACCAAAAATCTTTGAAACCATTTTTTTTTAACTTAATTAATTCGTTTCGTAGGATTTTATAAACAAATATCGCATGCATCAGATTGGATTTTTTTTTTTTTACCTTCATCAAATATTCATAAAATTTAATTTAAATATTTTTATCAATTCAAATTCCTCATATATAAGGAATTGATAAAAACGAATTAATTAAGTTAATATATATACAGGGTGATCAAAAAGTCGATGTGCACCTATATTACTCTGAGAGACAAAAGTGCATACATACAAGAAGTTAGATATTTTAATAAAAAATTATACGATATCGTGCAATATTACAGTAACACAAATTGCACGATATCGTATAATTTTTTATTAAAATATCTAACTTCTTGTATGCATGCACTTTTGTCTCAGAGTAATAGGGGTGCACATCGACTTTTTGATCACCCTGTGTATATATATTGTTGCCAGTTACTGGTTTTATGATGTAATCTTCATTGTGTAACTGCATCTCAGGTTTTAGTGTAAAACGATAGATATATATATACAGTGGTGGGCACGCGCAACGATTTTTGTAGCGCCGCAGCCGCAACCGCAACTCCGCTGAAATAGTTGCGCCGCACGCGCAAGCGCAACCCTTTTCAAAAAGTTGCGCCGCAAGCGCAACCGCGCGCAACTTTTGAAAAATAAATAAAATAATATTAAAATAAAAAGCCTTTTTACAAGTTAAACAAAATATATCTGATACAGAAAAAGATAATATCAATATTTTATTACAATATATAATAAATGCAAAAAAATCACTACATAAGAGCCAGGTTCCCCTTCATGAACACCAGCATCTCAAAGTGTGGATCGGAGAGTCCAGCCCGTTTTGGCTTCAGAACATCCTTCCCCAAAGAGAACAGACGTTCTACAGCCGCACTTGAGGGAATGGGTGTGTTATACTGCACAAAGAGGTCTGTCAGTTCCTTGCAAGTGAACACGTTCCTCGCGATATTTTTCTCCGGCCTCTGGTCCAGGAAACTGTTCACCAGCATTGTGCTCTCCTTCTTCTGTTTGCTGATTACTCCTGTGTCGTACAGCTGCTCGAGGAAGTCCCCTTTGTCTGCCGCTTCCGCATCACTGCTGCTGCTGCTGAACTCTTCATCCTTCCTGGCCCTGTCCACCAACGACACAACTTTGCTGGTGACCGTCCTCCTCAACTCCTCCGGGTCTCTTCCTGGCACCAGCTCTGGCCATCTTGACAGCTTAAACTGCGGGTTGAAGGCAGTAAACAATTGAAGTGCAGTGTTGCCAGATAAAAATATTTAAGTTACATTCGCTTGGGTTATTTTTACAGAGAAGTAATATTAAATGTTGCGCGTTGCGCGCTAATCTTGAAACTGCATATATAAGTTGCGCCGCAAACAATTCCGCAACTCTCTGTAAAAATGTGCGGCGCAAGCGCAAGCGCAACCAAAAATGTTGCGCCGCAAGTTGCGCCGCAACTGCCCACCTTTGTATATATATATATATATATAGTCATGCGGTTTGCTTCTACAAAGCTTCAATTTAATATTTAGGAGAAATCCAATGACAAGGAGGAATGTAAATGCCATGAAAAGTCTTCTTTAATGCGCAACGTTTCGAGCAATACGCTCATCATCAGGCTAGATAATAACAATATGAAATTAGAATCAATAATTAAATGTGAACAAGACAAAATAATTTCTATAAAAAGACTAAAAGAAGAGGGTTAAATTCAAAGTTATAAAAATTTACATATAAAATTACAAGAAATTTAAAAGCTATTTTTAAATTACATATAGTAAATTTGAAATTAGTACACTAGAATAATTAACACTAATACAATGGAATAATTAACACTACGAACCTTTCAATGCTGGTTCCGAGGCACGAGTAATTTAAAACAAAACAAAACAGGAAACAAGCTATGGGTTGGGCGGTTGGAGTTATAAGTTAGGGGAGGGGGGATTAGCTTGTTTCCTGTTTTGTTTTGTTTTAAATTACTCGTGCCTCGGAACCAGCATTGAAAGGTTCGTAGTGTTAATTATTCCATTGTATTAGTGTTAATTATTCTAGTGTACTAATTTCAAATTTACTATATGTAATTTAAAAATAGCTTTTAAATTTCTTGTAATTTTATATGTAAATTTTTATAACTTTGAATTTAACCCTCTTCTTTTAGTCTTTTTATAGAAATTATTTTGTCTTGTTCACGTTTAATTATTGATTCTAATTTCATATTGTTATTATCTAGCCTGATGATGAGCGTATTGCTCGAAACGTTGCGCATTAAAGAAGACTTTTCATGGCATTTACATTCCTCCTTGTCATTGGATTTCTCCTAAATATTATATATATATATATATATATATATATATATATATATATATATCCTATACTAAAAATAAAGAGGAATTTGGTTCTTAATTATTTGTAAATATAAAATATTTCTTCTTTCCCCAAAACAGGTTTAGACTCGTTCACTTGAAAACTTAGAAAAGAAACCATGACTTTTGCTTTCTTCGCAGTCCTTTCAGTACTTGGAATTCTGGTACTAAGAACGCAAGGATTACCACAGCAAGGACCCAATCCCGTCACAGGTGGGTACAGGAATAACTGTAACAAACGGGTCATATACGGTTGATTCATGAACAAAGATATTTCATACTTGGATGCATTGTTAACTTTATGTATTGAACTCAAACAATCGTCGTCATAACCCTCTCTAAGTTAGGTTGTCACAAACGCACAATGTTTGTGACCAGGATTTGAGGTTTGTTCGGAATATAATTCGAATTTAAGTTTAGGTTTGAATATTATTTCAATTTACTTGATTCGCTAATTCATAATTCCATTTTATTCCATTTCATGTCGAAGAACAGATGCCCTAAACAGATACGGGTACGAGAATATTGGAAGTGGAAAATATGCTGTCGTTGTCAATGGCCATGGCACTTGGCATGAAGCTTTCATCGCCTGCAAATCGGTAAATAATTTACTATTTTATGCCCTAATAGATTTTAGTTTCCTCTCATACCCATTAACATTATTGGGACCCCCATTTGTTCTCTGAGGACAGTCGACGGTGTTTGACATCTGTCCTTTTTTCGTTTTCCTTTGCATTTTAAACACTTTTGTGGAACATAAACGAGCGAAGAAAGTTGTAATATGATTCTTTGTTTGCAGCATCTTCCAGGCGCTTCCCTTTTCATTGTGGATAACGCCCAAGATTCCACTTGGCTCGGAAAAAGAATAAACTTTGAGAAAGAGAGAGTGACAGGAGCTTCCAAATTTTGGGTTGGATTGACTTCGCAGTCTGTGAATGGACTTTTGAACTGGTTGAATGGATTACGTAAGTAGTCGTTTCATACAAAGTTTTTCAATTAATTATCCAATAACGATTTTATTATAATTTGGAACGTAATTTTAAAATTAACGTTCATAAAAATAGTGGCGAAGTGAACGCCAAATGTATATAAAGTGATAACATTTTTTCTGTTCGATTTCAGTTCACTACAACTACCCAGAAGTTGAACAAGTGTCAGGTTATGACGATGGAACGAAACACTTTGCGTGGGCGGTGCCTGACGGATCACATACGAAGCTCAAATACGAATTTTTGACTGCTAACGACGAAGCTGAAGCTTACATCTGTCAGTACATTTAATTCTTAGGTCCTACGTCGAACCCTCAGAGGGAAAACCACAAGAAGGAAATGTGAATCCGAGTTTCAAAGAATTAAATTACTTCCAAAATTAATTATTTGAATTAATTATTATTATTTTGAATTTACATAAAATTAAATTGTTTTAATTTTAAACAAATACCGACTGTCCTATTTTGTATTTTTTAATTAAATTGAATTTGTTAGGTTTTATATTGAAAGTTATTGAAAATATTTCAATGATGAATTTTGTGATGAAAAGGTAAAATCAATTTTGAGAAAATGTTTTGATATTTTTAAATTTTTAACAATTGTTGAAATATTTGTTGATTTTGTTTTTGTTGGTTGTGTTAATAGTGTTTTTAATTTATATTTTAAGTGTGTTTTAGGTTGTGAGTTTGTTGAATGCAATAATTTTTGTTTAGACATCTCTGTCTGTACTGATAAGTAAATTGCGTGCAATATATTAATTTATTGTAAAATACAAACATTAAATATTTATTATCTTTTATTGTTTATTTAAATCAATAAAGTTGTATTATAAAACAATAATTGAATTCGCCTTTTATAATTTACGATTTCTATCTTATTTGGAGCAAATAATTTTGATTTTTTAATGAAACATTTCTTCAAATCACTGATTTATTTTAAATCATCATTTCTGTCTTATTATTTGAATCATCATCAGAATAAAGTAAAACATGAGTAATGAATTGGTCTTTGCATATTGAGGACGATTAATGTGTATCATCAATGCATATTCAGTTAAACTCTAAATTGGGTGCAATATTTAGAAATGTAAATTATTATTATTATTATTATTATGAAGTAATAATACAATCACTTCACTGCCCTACAATGGCTTAAAATTTTTACCATTTTGTTTTGAACCAAAAATTTCGATTTCTGCCATATATATAGTAGGCCTAGCTATTTTTAAAACCTTTATAAAATATGGGAGAAAGACAAGCCCGATTAATTAGTGTGAGTTTGAGTTAAAAAAAAACTTTTTGAGAAGCAACTCACACAAATATTCGATGAGACTGCGAGTATTTCGCGACAGATGGTGAATGGTGATTCTCTCTTCATTCCAGAATCCTGGAATGTGAAAACCACTTCTGATTCCTATTTTGCAATGGTTTAAGGCAGCGGTTCTCAACCTTTTTCTTCTTCTGTACCCCTTGAATTCTTTCATGGAATTTTCTTGATTTCGAGAGAGAGATAGACGATTTTTACTTTCTTTACGACCGTGTGACTCGTGGCCGTTTGTTAATCGTATATAAAATTAAAACTGTTATATTTTCAGGACCCCTTCGCGTACTCCTTAATATTCCATCGTGTACCTCTAGGGGTACGCCGTTTCCTAGTTTGAGAACCAATGGTTTAATGCATTGCGGAACTTTTGTTTAAAAGTATCAATTTTATATAATCTTGGTTGAGAAGAATTAAGTATGGATGACTTCACCCTCCACAACGAAGCGAGAATGCATACAAAACACGGACATTGAAAAATCCAGTCAGGATTCATTATCAAACTAAATCTAAAAAAATGATTAAGAAATTTTGAAAAGAAACAAGTCACAATTATTTGACAAAATAGGAAGCAACTCCAAAATTTATCCCAACGAAAAAATAATACATTGAATACGAAAGATATCCACATACTAAAAACGTGATTAAGTATTCAAGGTATGGAAAACGTGAAGAGAATTAAGTTACTTTATGATGTCATAGTTTTTCAAATTATGCCATACGTCAATTCTTAATTAATACACCATAGTTATTTAATTCGTACGTACAGTACAAGTCATTATTGGGAGAATTTAGAAGAGATGAATTCGAGCAATATAGTAATGTTATAATGTTGTAATGTTTCAGACCAACAAAGACCGTAGGATCCACTCAAGGCTGGTCTACCTAACTGTGTTCGTAATTGTGTATTGTGCATGTCTTTCGTGGTGGTGGAGGGGACCTACAATTTTACGTGGGTTCCGAACCACAAAGAACATAAGAAATTTTTATAGTGGGCACACTAGGGGGCCACTTCGGCCCATCGAGGTGGCTCCACTATATAAAAACTGCCTGTACATTGGCAAACCATGAAATGAAAGGTTTATAGCCATTGTACAAAGAGTGAGTGAAACTATTAATTAAATATATATACTTATACGAGTATACAGTAAATATTAAGGAATTGGGTACATTTGAGGAAGAATTAAGTAAATGGATGAAGAAGTACAAACAAGGGTTCACATCATATCACATGCAATGTGTAGGGATGAGGGTTAGATGCAAGACAACAATAATTAATTATCATAAAGTCTATAATAAATGAAAAATGGAGATATGGGTAATATTGTGATGGAAATGTTAAACGATCTAAACCGTCGAGTGTCTTGTTTGTACTTTAAGGGAATGAAATTAAGGGACATTCGCTTCTCGCAACGAACCTCCCATGACACAAACATGGATACGACTTAACCATAGAAATGGTAGATAGCATGGTTGTGACACTGCAAAAATAGAAAGCAAAAAATAAAATTTTATCCAAACTCGCGTTAGGCGATTTTGGTTCTTATGTAAAAATGAATATTTGAATATAAAGATTATATAGGAATTATTCATTGTTCATTTTTACAGGGCTCTTCCCTCTAGAATGATATCAATACAATAATATAATATCCTAACTAATTCAAACTAGATGATGACTAATGGTTTTTATAATTACAAATTTATATACAACACGTGAGTGCGGGTGGTTAAGAACAATGCACAGTAATCAAATCTAATTTTAGACAACCAATGATATTGTTAAGTTTTTTAAAAAAAATTATACATAATGAATAGTAGGTAAAATGGAAAAAATTTAAATTTTAAAGTTCAAGAATATTCCAAGTTACCATGATCGTACATTTAATAAACTAATTTGATGGACTAGTAAAAAGTAAAATTAATTTAGTAAAAACATTAAAATTTATTTAGTTACAGTTTTCGATACTTAGATGTTGTTAACCTTTAAGAATATACAGGGAGAAGAAAGATAAAATTACGTAATGGACGATGTATAGACCTGTGGTCAAGTGTGTATTTATGTGTATTAGGTACAGAGTGTAAGTGGTTGGTTAAAATAACTTAATAAATGCATGAGCAAGATTATATATATTAAGCAACAAGTATTACGATTAAATAAATTTAAATAATCTAGAGTGAATATCATAGTTAGCACTTCCACGCAATTAAATAAAGTTTATCGTGGCACCCAATGATTTTAGAATAAGGTTTGTGTGTGTGTATATAGTATATATATAGTGTGCATACATGGCGTGTGTGTGTGTAGGGATTCGGAAGGTTTTCGAATTAACAAAGTTTAAAAGAGTGTATAATAATTTAAAATGGGAGTAGAATTATATAATCCTTTAAGTTTCAGTGAATTATTAAATTCTAATACAGGTAGCATTAATGGCAATGTATTCGACCAATAACATTCATAGCCATATAGTAACAGTATATCACCATTAATATTAACCAGAAGTATCAGTATGATAATTGAATTTTACTTGACGATTTGACGGGGCATAAGTGATAACAGGGTTTAGTGAAATTCATGGGGACAGTACAATTATGTAATTAGTAATATTAGAATGGTGTAACAAAATTATTAGAAGGGGAAAAATGGTGTTCTGATATAGAGTGTCAAAATTGGCTATAATTTCGTTTGGTACCTTAACAGATGGTATAATAACAATTTAATGACAATTACTCAAGATTAATCGAAAAAAAAATATAAAATATAAAAATTGAAAATAGAAATCAATTATGAACTATAATGAACTGAACATGGGGTTATTGGCTCCATATAATACTCTTAAAAATAAAAACACAACTTAACCTAAATTTAGAGTATGTGCGGTCATAACGGGTAAATTTCACGAACATACAGAGCAGTATAAATTAGGTGCATGGTTAGGTGGTCATACGATAGGGCACGCGGGTCATATGGTTACAGGGGATTCGCAACATGCCCGGAAAACAGTGGACTGACCATACGAGCCTTGTTCACTAAAAAAGGAGGTGGCTTATCGGGATTAAGAAGAACTTTTACTGGTTTCCGAAGGGGGTCCAGGAAAAGCCAAAGGGAAAAATCAGCAAAGTAGGAGGGAAGAAAGACGAGAATGATCGTTGGAACGATCACGTTATGATATTAAGGAATGTTCCGCAGTACCAAAAGAGGCTCCTGGTTGGCTTCTGGACCAACCTGGGTGAAAGAAAACAGATGGTTAAACTGTGGTTTGACTGGAGACAAAGTAGAGTCAACCATGGTTGAACCATTTCCCTGGTTGACACTGGGTTCAGGGTCGGGGTATTGGGAGAAAAATAAAATTTGGAATACTGCATTCGGGGAGACATGATGTCTGAACTTGACAATACGTCTTTTCGTGAGCACTTTGTTTTTTAGAAAAGGATTGCTCGTCACACTGCTCAGAACACAAATTAAAGGAGTTCAAACAAAACGGAGGGACGGCATCTTCCTCCCCATAGTCATTTCAAAAGGCATTGGGACATCCATTAGTTACTACACTATTACTGTCATCATATACATCACAATAATTATAAAAATCGTTACAAACATTTGTAAAACCTGTTTTGGTTACAAATAGTAAAATATATTTGTATACGCAATTACTGCATGCAAAAAGAGACAAATCTGTCAATTCAGGTTGAATTAAATTCTATCTTGCAACAAAAAAAAAGGTTGAATTAAATTCTCTTAAATTCAGGTTGAATTAAATTGACTGAACTTGAAATTGACTTGAACTTGAAATTGACTTGAACTTGAAACTGACTTGAACTTGGCACTGACTTAAACTGACTTAAACTGACTTAAAACTAACTTGAAACTGACTTAAACTGACTTGAAACTGACTGAAACTTCAAACTGACTGAAACTTCAAACTGACTTAACTTCAAACTGACTTAACTTCAAACTGACTTGCAACTGAAACTGACTCGAACTTGAACTGCTATCAAATGAAGACTATTATTCTCTGGGGCGGTTGTCCCTCTGGATGCAACCGACTGACTGAAAACTGACTGAAACTGAAATTGACTACACTCGAACTGCTATCAAGTGGAGTCTATTATTCTCTGGGGCGGTTGTCCCTCTGGATGCAACCGACTGACTGAAACTGAAACTGGCTGAAAACTGAAATTGACTGCACTCGAACTGCTATCAAGTGAAGTTTATTATTCTCTGGGGCGGTTGTCCCTCTGGATGCAACCAACTAACTTGAACTACTATCAAGTATCTCTATTCTAGTATTCTCTGGGGCGGTCGTCCCTCTAGATGCAACGACTGACTTGAACTGCAATTAAGTATTTCTATAAATCTTTGGGGCGGTTGTCCCTCTGGATGCAACCTACTGACTTGAACTGCTATCAAGTGTCTATATAAACTATAAACTCTCTCTTTCTCTATTATAATAATGCACAATAATTTCAAGTCAATTTAATTCAATAATTTGAAAATTTTTTAAACAAAAATAAAAAATGTAAACAATATTTTTCACTCGAATGTTTATTTTACGTTTGTGAAATTGCCCAGTTCATGAAATGGGCAATCTTCCTGCGGGCAAATTTGCTGCCCATTTCATGAAATGGGCAGCATCGTGTAGGAGATTAAAAGTTTCGTACATATATCACATTTGTGCCATTTGCATATTTGTATTGACCTGACCTGACTTGAATTTGTGCTGACCTGACCTGAAATGACTTGACTTTATCTTTGGTGACGAATGTGAGGTGAAGGCTGACTATAAAAGGGGGAATCATGAAGACAAATACAGGGTGTCCCAAATAAAACTATATACTCTCTATAGCATCATATATTTTATAATTAAAAAAAAACCCAAACAATATATTGTTATAGCAATTGCCAATGAAAGGTAAATTAGTAATCTAAGTGATCAAAATGTTATAGAGAGTTGTTTGCATATAAAATTTAATTAACTACGCCAAGTGCTCAAAATGTTCTCCGGCGGCATGAATGCACTTTTGAATGCGTCGGCTAACTGATTCGCAGACATGGACTAATGTGGATGCTGTGATGGTCCCGCATTTTTCCCTAATTGCATCCTTAAGGTGTTCGAGTGTTGCGGGTCTTGTACCATAAATTGCATCCTTCAGGTAGCCCCACAAGTAAAAATCAAGTGGAGTCAAGTCCGGTGAACGTGGAGGATACTCAACGCTTCCTCTTCGTCCTATCCAACGGTTAGGCAACGTTTCATCGAGGTACCTTCTGACATCACAATGATAATGAGGGGGGCTCCATCTTGTTGAAAGTAAAAGTCGTCGTTTCCAAACAACTTCCGAACTGCAGGTATAATTTCTATCCGCAGCATGTCGAGATATGCGGCACCGGTAACTGTCCCATTAAAGAAAAATGGTCAAACCAAACCCCTGGATGATAAATCACACCATGCTGTTAATCCTGGTAAATTAACATGTTTATCCACATAAACGTGTGGATTATCAAGTGACCAATACCTGCAGTTGTGTCGATTTACTGTGGCATTCAGCTTGAAGGTAGCTTCATCAGACCACACGATTTTGTTGTATTGAAAGTGCATTCATGCCGCTGGAGAACATTTTGAGCACTCGGCGTAGTTAATTAAATTTTATATGCAAACAACTCGCTATAACATTTTGATCACTTAGATTACTAATTTACCTTTCATTGACAATTGCTATAACAATATATTATTTGTTTTTTTTTTAAATTATAAAATATATGATGCTATAAAGAGTATATAGTTTTTTTTGGGACACCCTATATTAGTTCAATTACATTAAAACAAAAAATTTGAAGGATAAATAAAACAAAATTCATTCTATCGGATATAATGCCCGGTTAGGTCAACTGTATGCCCTTGACAATTGGTTAGGTTCAGTTGTGATATTTTCGTTAAAACTGACGAAAATATCACAACTTAACCTAACATACAGTTAACCTGACCGGGCATTATATCTCATAGAATGAATTGTTTGTTTTATTTGTCCTTTCAATTTTTTGTTTTAATGTAACTGAACTAATATTTGTCTTCATGATTCCCCCTTTTATAGTCAGCCTTCACCTCACATTCGTCCCCAAAGATAAAGTCAAGTCATTTCAGGTCAGGTCAGCACAAATTCAAGTCAGGTCAGGTGAATACAAATATGCAAATGTGATATATGTAGGAAACTTTTAATCTCCTACACGATGCTGCCCATTCATGAAATGGGCAGCAAATTTGCCAGCAGGCAGATTGCCCATTTTATGAACTGGGCAATTTCACAAACGGGGCGTAATATATATATATATATATATATATATATATATATATCCGCAAAGAAATCACAAAGCAACACGTGATCTTTTTAATAAGCAAAGAACCACAGGGAAAAGGAAACACGAAGTCCGAGCGCTTTCGTGATATATTCACATCTTCAGGGACAAGATGTGAATATATCACGAAAGCGCTCGGACTTCGTGTTTCCTTTTCCCTGTGGTTCTTTGCATATATATATATATATATATATTATATATATATATATATATGTTATAATGTTATAATGTTTCAGACCAACAAAGACCCTAGGATCCACTCATGGCTGGTCTACCTAACTGTGTTCGTAATCGTGTATTGTGTATGTCCTCCGTGGTGGCGGAGGGGACCTACAATTTTACGTGGGTTCCGAACCACAAGAACATAAGAAACTTATTTAAAAACTGCCGGTAAATTGGCAACGACCAATTTTTATGAAATTGTGACTAATGAAGGCTATTTGAAATTAAAACGAGTAATTTGGTATTTTCGGTTATACTGTTCCTTCATCAGTTAAACATCTTGAGTCATTTTTTGTGAAAGCTTTCTATGTAATCCTAATAAACAACATGTCACTATTAACATTTTAAGTTAAAATATCAACATAATAAATTAATAGAAGTACTTAACCTCTTTTGGACCACTAGGTCGAATATGTACCGTTTCCAATACACGCACTCAACTTAACCCTACAAAAACTTCGGTCGTTAAGAGGTTAATTAGCTTTTATAGGAAAATACAAATACCATTTTTTAGGTCTTTATAAGATTACTGTGCACTCAATGACATTCTCTTTCGCATTCGTGGACCGTGAATGAGAATGTACAAAGTTGGAAAAAATCTATATTTGAGAAAAGCGTTTCTTGATTTGGGAAATAATGTCACTACATTCCCACTCGCGGCAAACGGCGATTAATGGGAATGTTAAATATTTACTAACTTATTTTAACTAATCAAAATCTAACCTAAGTTTAGCCTACCCAATCAGAACCTAACTTATCGTATCCTAACCATTCATCCTAACCTAAACAATCGTGACATAAGCTAATCTAAGTTAAACTGTTAACCTAACCTGGACAAGAGTGGAAAAGTCGTGGATGAGAATGGACACGAGATGAATGGGAAATAAACCGAAGTGAAAATGCCTCCCTTGAAATTCCCACTTTCGGGTTTCCCATTCCTGGGCACGGAATGAATGAGAATGCCATTGAGTGGAATGATACCAATCACATTCATTTTAGATGATAGAAGAAATCAGGGCCGGATTTAGGACTGGGCAAAGTGGGCAGCTGCCCATGGGCCTCCACATATTGACAAGCCATTATCAAAATAGAAAAAACCCGAAACTAGAAAAACCCGATAGATGATCAACAAAAAAACACGCGCATCCAATACCACTGTAGTACATAAACTTTTACCAATTACTATTTGTTGTGTACTGATTATTATTTTGTTTTTATTACTCTTTTAGGCCTACTCTCACTATAATGGAATACCCGAGTAACCCGAGGCTTTCATTTTTTGCAGAAATGAGTGGAATGGACAGACACAAGAGTGCACGATGTTTTGAAAGTGTATGTATGTTAATTATATTATGAATCTTATGGATGACTTCAATTATGTCTTCCCCTAAGGTAGGGGGGCCTCCACATGGAGGCTGCTCAGGGCCTCCACACGTCTAAATCCGGCTCTGGAAGAAATAGTACTTGCTTGCAAATACAAAAGGACTTGATAACCAATCCATTATGGTTGACTTAATCATTTAAATATCACAAAAAAAATATATGAGTAGAACATCATCGCATGGTTAATTTTGGTTAAATTTTCCATTTCAATTGGTTGTCCAGTTCTCAACTATGTCTGTTGATTGGTTGTCACCAAATTTTTTATTTTTTTTTTGCGTGTGGTTGTATACACACAAACACGATAATTTAATGAAAATTATATTTTGAGTTTAGTTGATAAATTCTTTAGTTTCCATTAAAAGCTAAATTTAGGTTAAGAAAATGGAACGCAGTTCTTCAAATAGTTAAATAGGTTAAATTCAGTTGGGTTAGGTTACATTATGCCCGGTTAGGTTAAGTCTGATTAGATTAGGTTAGGTTACATTATGCCCAGTTAGGTTAAGTCTGGTTAGATTACATTATTTCCGGTTAGGTTAAAATCTGATTAGTTAGGTTAGGTTTAGCCATTTTTATTAAAATCTGAAATGTATATATGGTTTACTTTGAAATCTGAAATCCATATACTTGCATAGGTCGAACGCTGACCTTTTGACATTCGATCTTGTTTATGCAATGCACGGAGATTCAGCTTTATGTGGAGTTCGAACCACGGGTTGCTACATAATCTGGATACAGAGAACGGCACCCCATCAAACTACAACACAGACTCAGTGTCGCTTAACTTCTCTGATCAACGGAAAGCGATGCATTTTACGCCGCCACTGCCACGACGTAACCCATCTTCCAATATGCTCTTATATATGGTAGCTATAAAAAGCACCAAAAAGAATAAAAATTAATTAAATCTTAAAATCGATATGTTCACGTTTCGATCATGATTCACGTTGACTCCTCATCAGACTCGTACAATAGAACAGGGTTAATATTGTCTACTCTACTGTACGAACATGATAAGGAACTTATGTATATCAGGTTCGAAATGTTGTCCCTATGGTTTACTTTGTAGCTCTTTTAATCTTCTAGATGGCTTTTATCCTTGATATATAAATTTCACCTTGATACTTTGTTTGGGTTTCAATAAAATGTTGAGGATCGACGTGTGTTCGAGCCCTATGCAGCATCCTGCCTCATTTTCAGCTGTCATCTTGCCCTCATAACCTGTCGAGTTTATTTGAAATAATTAAGGTTTGTGTGTCGAAGTTTTTTCATTCTTTTTGGTATATCATTAAAGTGTTTCACTATCCCGCTGTTTTTATTTCATTTCTAAAGCTCAGAGCTTATCTCTCGAGTATTTTCCATAATGTATATCACTGTACATCGTTCATATCTTTCCAAGGAGTAGAGTTTCAGGAATTGTAGTCGAGACCAGTAGTCTTCATCTTCTGTTTCCTCTATCTTAGACGTAAAAGTCCTTTGTATGGGTTCTATTGTATTTTTGCAATGTCTCACTTTCTATATGACCTTGTAACTACTGAGCAATACTCAATTATTGGTAGGACTCTTGCATACTTTTAGCATGACGTTTGCTTTTCTGCTATGGAAGCTCCTCCAGATAATTCCCATTAGTTTTCTTGATGTTGTAATTTTAATGTTAAAGTGTTCTCTGAATTCTGCATCCGATGACTTTATTACTCGAAAATCCCTGACTTGTGAGATTGTCTTCCAGTGTTTTGTACCCCTCATTCTGCAACTCTTTGTTGTTGCCATAATGCCATATCCTTACTTGGAATTTTTCTTCGTTGAACTCATATGGTTTGCATTCTGTCCACCTTAATATATATTTACTTAAATTGTAAATTTAATTTAAAAAAACTTTCCTATGAGACCGGACTTATCAACCTTGTGGATCTTTTTGGTTTGGCGGACTGCTACAATTTTTTACAAATTTTATCCTAAGGAAATGTCTAAATTCCTAACATAAATTAACTAAACCTAACCAAACCTAACCTACAGTAACATATATATAATAAAATTGCATTGCGTTCCTCTCAATCTTCACTTGTGTTTTGACAAGAAACTAAAGAGGTTAGTCTCTGATGTTAATTGTCTTTCTCTTGTTCATATATATATATATATATATATATATATATATATATATATATATATATATGTTACAGTCAATGTCTAAAATCAGGCAATTTGTAAATTGACTGAAATTTTAGGCAGTGTCAAATTGATGATACACACAACCTAACCTAACCTTTCTGGTAATGCTGCATATGCATGCCTACTGGTATTTCCCAATATGCTGCCTAAAAAATCATTAGGTTAAGTTAGGTTTTGTGTGTATCATCAATTTGACACGTTGCCTAAAATTTCAGTCAATTTACAATTTGCCTGATTTTAGACAGTGACTGTAATATATATATATATATATATATATATATATATATATATATATATATATATATATATATATATATATACACTGTATATTAAAAAATGGATAAGGATTGAATGTATAATTTCATATATTAAAATTTCCTCTTTCCCCAAAACAGGTTAAATTCAACTTGTGAAGCCGAAAACTAAAAAGAGAAAGATGAATTCAGAGTCTTTTGCTTTCTTCGCTGTCCTTTCAGTACTTGGAATTCTGGTACTGAGAACACAGGGACTACCACAGCAAGGCCCCTATCCAGGTGGGTACAAGATTAATTGTAACAAACGGGTCATATACTGTTACTTCATGAACAAAGACACGAATCTTTAATACTTTGATACATAGCTGTCAGCATCAGATATTATTTCAATTTACTTTCATTAATAATTCTTAATATCCATTTCATTTCAACGAACAGATGCCCTAAACAGATATGGGTACGAGAATATTGGAAATGGAAAATACGCCGTCATCGTCAATGGGTATGGCACTTGGCATGGAGCTCTTAACGCCTGCAAATCGGTAAATTATTTAATAGTTCATACCTTCAATAGATTTTAGTTTCCTCTCGTATCCATTAACATTATTGGACAGGATTGGTTTTGCGGAATCAGTGGACAGTGTTTGACCTATCCTTATTTGAAGTTTTTCATTGCATTTTTAACTATTCTGAAAGATTAATAAGTGAAAAGAGTTACAGTATTTAATGCTGAAAACACTCAATGTAGTTTTGCTTCAAAGAGAGAGAAATAATATTTCTTGAAGTAAATTAATAAACAATAGGCTTTTTCTTTCAATTGGTTAAAAATCAAACGTTGGCAACTGGGATATTTGTGTCATTTGAATGTTGGTTGGATAAATAAGATGTATAATTTGCCTTCATTTTATCTAAAAAGGGTGCGCATAAAATGGTTATATAACCCGTGTTAAAAGGTTGTTCGGTTCCGACTGGTAATGGTGGACAATAATTATTTGTTTTGCAGCATCTTCCAGGCGCTTCCCTTTTCACTGTGATAACGCCCAAGATTCCACTTGGCTCGGAAAAGAATAAACTTTGAGAAAGACAGTGTGACAGGAGCTTCCAAATTTTGGGTTGGATTGATTTCACAGTCTGTGGATGGACCTTTGAACTGGTTGAGTGGATTACGTAAGTAATCGTTTTATACAAAGATTTGCATTTAATTATCCAGTTCCGGTTTCATGAAACTTTGTGATAGTTGTCAAATAAACCTTAAAAGAAAATGTGGAACACCGACTGACTGGTTATTTTCCATTTCGATTTCAGCTTACCAGAAGTACCCAGAAGTTGTACAAGTGTCTGGTTACGACGATGAAGAGAAAAAATTTGCATGGGCGGTGCCTGACGGATTAATTACAAAGCTTAAATATGAATTCTTGACTGCTGACGACGAAGCTGAAGCTTACATTTGTCAGTACATTTAATCCTCAAAAGCGTTTTTTAACTTTTATGTTAAATGTCAGTCATGCTGTGAGTTTGTTGAGTGCAATAATTTGTTTTTAATATCTTTTTACTTTATGATAAGTAAATTGCGTGCAAACGCATTAAACAGGGTATATTGGAAGCATTAAATATTTATATTTATCGTTATTGTTAATTTGAAATAATAAATGTTAACATAATAAAGTCATTGGATTATTCTTTCACATTTTGCGATCTCTGATCATATCGTTTTGGACAAAATTGTTTGTTTCCTAAAATGTGGGAAATTTTCTTCACTTATTTACGAAAAATTAAAGATCAAACTGCAAATAACTAGCTAAAGTGGGGCCTACGGGCCCATTTAGCTAGATCTGCGGTGCTTGGGCCTTCGGACCCCAATTACTGGGGGATAAATTATTCGGTTAAAAACTATAGAAAGAAACGCAACCATGAAAATCTTAAGCTTCACATCCGAACCCATTGTGTCAAGATTTGTGAAGTTTAAAATCTAAGTTCCTCGTGAACTTAAAGTAAATATTAAGCTTTCGCTGCCTTAATAATTTCTTTTCAAAATCTTCGGTATGAAATTATTTACTGCAACTTTTTCAGTATGAAACAATTTAATGCGACTTTTTCCACAGATAGATAGATAGACAGAATCAGCTCCATTATAGTAAAGATAACGATCAATTAACATTTGTTTCTGATTTTTACTATACATACAGTATATAGTGGCCTATGGATAACCAATTTAATGTGGCCAAGAAAGTAGGCTTACTATAATTTATGTATTAAATTGAATTGAATAATTAGGGTCACCAGCTGGGCCTACAGCCCAAACAAACAATATTTAATAAGGAGAGAGAAATTACTTTGTTGTTTTGTGTTTAATTAGGAAAATAAATCAATTATTTGTCACAGTGATTAACAATTCAATAATGGTAGTTATAGTGATTAACACTTCAATAATGGTAGTTATAGTGATTAACAATTATAACGGTATTTACACTGTGCTAAAGATGACTGATTATTAGCAATAAGAAATTATTATAGTCTAATTGTTAAGTAAGTACACTAATTTAGGTAGGCTAATGAGATATGCAGAGGTGAACACAGACTAAGTGATTAAGCCAATAATAACTGAAATAATGAAATTGCGGTATGTTACAGTAAATGGATTAAGTCGGTACAAATGAAATGCATAAAAGAGCACATAAACAATCGGATGCAAAATAAGTGAGTTATTATGAATGAACACAATAACAAGGTGATACAAAACTACGATATTGGAACAACACTTGAATTGGCCTCGCGCAGTCTTAACAGGAGAGTTAGTTTGAACGGTATTGAAGACACTTTTAGGGCCTACGCGATTAGGCGTTTCAGCTTTGAATCCTGAATAGTCTAGCCCGACGTAACAAAACACTGTAGGCCGAGTGAGGCCCTACAAGAGGATTACCGACCTGCGATTTCGACGGAGATAACTATGAAGGCTGAAGAAACCTACGTGAAGGTTTACCGTCCTGCGTTTCGACGTGGATAACTCTGAAGACTGACGAGGGCCTACGTGAAGGTTGACCGTATTGCGTTTCGCCGTAGGAACTGCTGAGGGTCCATTGATGGACTTGTTGAACGGGCGCCGATCGAATTGTGGTGAAGGATGTCAGAAGGATGACGTCGGTAGAGTGATGTTTACTTCCGGCAGGATGAAATTATAGGTCACCTCAAGTGTTGATTCGCTTCGTGTATGGTTGAGGTGTTGCTTGAAGGACTGAGGCTGGCTGAGGTTGAAGCAGCGCTACGTGAAAGAGGAGATTCACGAGGAGGAGTAACGAGCAGAGTGAGGGCGAGTTTAGTGAACTATGGCTTATATAGGCTCGTAAAACGCTAACTTTTCGCGGGCCGTTTTGGGAAAAAGAACAAGCACCCTTTTGTTTCTCTCTCCTTGAAAACCACGTGTGTTTTTCAATTTCTGATGATTCCCAAATGTTTGCGAACGGCGAGGAAAGGAATTTCTCTGATTGGTCTCTACACATATGTATTTGGAAAGATTTTTTGACCTGTAAAAAAGGGGCAATCCTGATCAGATGGTGTAAGTTTGAGTAAAATTCTGTGGAGAAGCAACTCAAGCAGATATTCGTTTGGACTGAGAGCAGTTTTTGACGGATGCTGATTCTCGCTTCATTCTAGAATCCTGCAATGCCAAACCCCCAATTTATTCCTTTCCAGAAAGAGTTTATTGGGTTACAGATCTATTTGTTCAAAGTGTTTATTTTATATCGGGTGGCCCCCCAAAAAACGCCTTGAGGTTTGAACATCAATAACTTCAAAAATATGCAGTTCACACTTCCAAAATTTATGTAACTTTTACCTCTATCTATTGGTAAGCCATCATAAAAATTTCAGACCTCTACATTAAATACTTTTTTCACAGCTGAGGGAACAATGAGGTATGGTGAAAAAAGCGAATATCCTAAATCCTAGATGTGTATAGCTGTACCTGGCAACTATTCTAAGACTTGTAGTAGTTTCCTTAGTCTATGAATAATCTGTTAGTGTCTGAAAAACGTCAGATGATATAGGCCACGCCCATCTTAAATACTGTTTTTTAAACTTACCCTTCAAATTATGGTTCTAACTAACGGTGAAAAAGCGGTGATTGAAAAGTGTTTCTTGGAAAAAAGATAAACTGGGGCAAGAATTTTGAGGGAATTTCCAGGAATAACTTGTAATCAAAGCTGGGCACTTGCGGTATTTTTTGCGGTACTGCGGTACTACCGCACTACCAAACCGGTACCGCATAACGCAGTACCGCAAAGGATCGCTGAAAGTACAGCAGTACCGCTACCGCATTCAAATTTCCCGCGGTACTTTCCGCGGTACCGACAAACACGACTTTTCAAAAAATTAATACTTTTTTTGAAGTAAACCTTATTACAGGAGTACAGTAAGACGAATGCTGCGTGTGTTGCATCAGCCTAACTCTAGACACGTTAAGTTTTCGTTCAGAACATGTTACGTTGCCATCCTATCACAACGCCTCAGTGCAGTGCTTGCTTTTGAGCCGGTTGCACGTGTGTTACATTTCTGTGACAAAGATCGATTTTAGCCATTATGGCAGAAAGTTCAGGTGCGAAATCGCCGATATGCAATTTCTGAAAATATGTGCTATTACTTGTGTTGTTCTTGTGTGCAGTACCGCAGTACCGCGGAACGCACCAGGGGGACCTGAAAAAGTACCGCAGTACCGCGTAACGCACTGGGCATGCTGAGGTACCGCAGTACCGCGTAACGCACCCCCAAATTTTGGTACCGCGCCCACCACTGCTTGTAATGTTACGTCTGTGAATAGATTAATTAAAAAATTAAAGCAACCGGTTCGACGGCACGGAAGCGTGGAAGTGGTCGGCCTAAAACAGTTTACACTCAAGACAATATAGCAATGATCGAAATGATGAGCCTATCTCAAGAGGATCGACCTGAGTCACACTGCTCTCAGAGGAAAATTGCAAGAAATTTAAGTATCAGTCGAAGTTCCATACAAAAGAATGCAGAGAACGGTAGGACTTAAAGCATTTAAAAGGATCCGTGTTTCAAGACGTGACAGCAGTGGCGGATCTACTATGAAACTAATTAAGCTTAAGCTTCAGGGCCCCTAATCCAGGAGGGGCCCTGAAGCAACTTTTTTTTAATGAGTGAATTTTTCAACAAAATTGATGGAGTTTTTTTAAGTGTTTGTTATTAAAATAAGGCTATTTTAGTAATAGAATCATAAGCCAATGGGTGAAGTACTTAATATTGACCTTAGAATATGCTCTAATACCCATTTCATATGGCCAAAAAATTTGTGGTGATTTGCCATAGAACAACCCCATTGAAGAAGATAACAGCGGTTACCCAGACCTCGTTGCTGGTGGGAAGGGGCTCACTGTATGGCCCATTTTCAAGGACACCACCCCACCACCCCGTTCTCCGCCATTTGGGCCTCGAGGTCCTTGCAAGGGCAGCAAGGCCCTTTGAACCTTGTTGGATGTTGCCCTATTGTTGCTGGTTGCGAAGGGGCCCCCATAACAGTTCAAGCTTCGGGTCCCAAAAATGTAGGTCCGCACTGCGTGACAGCAATGTAAAAGCCAAAGAAAAATTCGTTGTAGAAAATTGTTTGATAGATTTTCGTCCAGTGATGTTAAAAAAATAGTTTTTACAGATAAAAAAGATTTCACCATCGAGATTGCCCAAAACTCCCGGAACGATGTTGTTTATGGTCGCATAAGAAGACATTCCGCCATCGAGACTTTACCACCAGACAAGTCGGTTTTCCAAAAAAATCATGGTATTAGCAGGTGTATCGTGGAATGGAAAGACGAAATTCATTTCATTTCAGAAAATAATAAAATTAATTCAGAAACCTATGTAAATCTCTTCAGAGGAGAATCTTTTGCCTGATCGTCGGCGTCAATATTATGGAAACGATTTCATACTCCAACAAGGTGGTGCTACAGCTCATACTAGCAAGTTCACACAGGATTATCTACAACAAAATGTAGTCAACTTCATTAGAAAAAACAACTGGCCCCCTGCAATCACCTGATTGCAATCCCATGGATTATTGCATATGGAACACTCTAGCAGAGAATTTATGAAGGCCAAACATAAAAGTTTACAGAAATGCAATTAAAGGAAAAAATACTCGAATGTTGAGACAAAATAACATTAACAGAAATCAGAAAATGTATCATGTCGTGGAAGAAAAGGTTAAGATTAGTTTTGTAAGCAGAACGGCGGACATATTGATCATATTTTTGATAAGATGTGAATAATAAAATTTTTTCAGTTTATGATATTCGTTTTTTTCACCATACCTCATTGTTCCCTCAGCTGTGGGAAAAATATTTAATGTAGAGGTCTGAAATTTTTATGTTGGCTTATCATAGATTGAGGTAAAGGTTTTGTAAATTTTGAAAGTGTGAACTGCATATTTTTGAAGTTATTGATTTTCAAACCTCAAGGCGTTTTTTTTGGGCCACCCGATATATTCGTGAGTAAAGAGAGTCAGTTATGGAAAACGTTTGTTGCAGATCCACTAATAAGGTCTTATTTGACGTCTTTTTGCTTTACTCGAAAAAAAAAACCCTTTGATTTTTTCGTTTTTTTTCAATTATGGAATTATCTTATTTTAATGCTCAGCCTCTCAAATGTTCACTAACCGCAACATTCCGAGCCTTCTTGAGGTAACAAAACGTGTCCAATACAGTCTAATGCGGAGAATTAAAAAATCAGACAATCCACTTGTCTAAACTATTCATCAGTCCCGCTTTATGCCTTCTAGATTGTGGACCTCTTAGTATGAAAGTGTGTCTCTATAGTTTCACTTAACTCCCGCATTGGCCACCCCATTACGTGTACTTTTTATTTTTATGAAACTGCTATTATTATTATTATTATTATTATTATTATTATTATTATTATTTCTCGTCTCCTTACGTGTATCATTGTTATTTCTTTATTACCTTAGTCCTATTTTTTGTTATTCTAAAGTTAGTGTCTAATTGGTTGTATCGTTGATTACCTTGTTGGACACTATACCTTTTATTTTTTAAGGTTGAGCGAGCTGTCTCCTGCTAATAAATATCATTATGGTCATTATCAGTATCATAATCTTTGTAGTCTTATCAGCGGATAGGGTTTTTTACTCTATTATTATTTGTTAGTACGTACCTTACGTTTATCTCCGGAAGTCATAATTTTTAGTTTGTTTGTTTTTAACTGTATTATTGTTTGATTTATCTTTTATATTTATCTTTTACATCTCGCCAATAAAGCTTATCATTTTATATATAATATATATATATATATATTATATATATATATATATATATATATATATATATATATGAAAAGAAGGATCAACACAACGGCAAACATTTTCATTTATTTGTACATCAGACGTTTCGACAAATTTAATTTAATTTTAGTTTTATAGTGATGAAATTTAAATGTTTTTAATTTTGTATTGATGCAATTTTCATTTTGCTTTAAGGTTTTAATTTTAATGGTCTTAATATTGTATTGGTGTAACTTTCACTTTTCAATTTTGTTTTAAGGTTTTAAGACTTAACTCACTGATGATGACAAAAGATTTGTCGAAACGTCTGATGTACAAATAAATGAAAATGTTTGCCGTTGTGTTGATCCTTCTTTTCATCTGTAAGCTCCGGTTCCCTAAGGAGAAGTCAATAGCTTTGATATATATATATATATATATATGAAAATTATTTCACGAAAGTGACACGTGAAAAATATTTGATGAATGAAACCACGAAGGGAAAAGAAACACAAAGTGGTGCTCAAGCGCTTTCGTCTAATGACATCATCAGGAACACTGCATTCCACATAGTGTTCCTGAGGATATCATTAGACGAAAGCGCTTGAGCACCACTTTGTGTTTCTTTTCCCTTCGTGGTTTTATTCATATATATATATACAGGGTGGGGCACGGGAATCAAGTGTTTTTTGAATAGCTAGTAATCGGCCATTAGGAATGGGAGGGGCGTGCGGTAGGTAGCATTCCATTCCTGGGTTCATAGCATTTAACTTTAACTAACACTCACCTTTATCTTTCAGGTGCCATCATGGAGCAGTGGACGTTAGAACACCGCATGTTCGCGTATGATCATTTTGTTAGGAGTGGCGAGTCAGTGACAGCAGTTCAGCGTGCGTTTCGCCGCAGGTTCAACATTCATCGAAATGACTCTGTTCCCGCTCGTGACACAATCTTACGTTGGGTTAACAATCTTCGAACAGGAGGCTCAATAATGAAAACAAAACCGAAGGGGTCGCAACGCACTGTGCGTACTCCAGAGAACGTTGAAAGGGTCAGACAAGCGATGTTGCAAAGCCCAGGCCGCTCTGCTCGGAGACATTCAGCTGCACTCGGAATCAGCAATCGTATTGTTAGACGGATTTTGCATGAAGAATTACATTTTCACCCATACAAGTTAGCGATGGTGCAGGAATTGAATGTAAACGATTGCCCCCAACGACTGAATTTTGCACAGGAAATGCTTGCACTTTATGAGCAGAATGAAAACATGATGGTGGTAATGAGTGATGAAGCCCATTTCCACCTTAATGGGGCCGTCAACAATCAAAACTGTCGGTATTGGGCTGCTGAAAATCCGCGACAACTCCATGAAAAACCGCTGCATAGCCCTAAGGTTACAGTTTGGTGCGCGGTGGGAAAGTTTGGCGTCATCGGTCCCTATTTCTTCGAACAAAATGGGGTTACCGTTACCATAACATCTGAGCGTTACATTGAGATGGTGAACACCTTTTTCATCCCTGAGTTACGAAGAAGGCGTATTGCTCGTCGACATTTGTGGTTTCAGCAAGATGGGGCCACGCCACACACCGCCAGAGCGTCAATGGCTGTTCTTCGCCCCCTGTTTCCCAACCATCTCATTTCGAGATTTGGTGACATTGCATGGCCCCCTCGGTCCCCTGACTTGTCCACATGTGACTTCTTTCTATGGGGGTACCTCAAGTCACGTGTCTACGAGGACAAGCCCCGTACATTAGATGCATTGAAGGAAGCGATCCGTCAACAAATCATCCAAATCAACAGAGACCTGCTGGGAAGAGTGGAGGCCAATTTTCGTAAACGCCTTCAACAATGCGTCGACGGCCAAGGACATCATATGCCAGATATAATTTTCGGTACATGATTATTATGACATGAAATGCTATGTTCTTACGAATGTTGTTCTACCAATATATTTCTTTACAAAATAAATAGCATTTTCCTGATTATTCCAAAAACACTTGGTTCCCGTGCCCCACCCTGTATATATATTATATATATATATTAGTGATGTAGCGGATGTCATTTTTTTCACATCCGCGGATGCGGATGAGGATGTTTGATTTCAACATCCGCGGATGCGGATGCGGATGTCTACATTTTCGTTATTTTTTAGGATATATTCGAGATTTGTTGTGTTTAACGTATATAATAAGTTATTATATAGAGAGAGCTGTAGCTATAATGTAGTATAATTGATTAATTGTACAATAATTGCTGTACTTTTCTCTGAACATATAAATAATATCAAGCATCTAACTAATATAGAAATCAATTAGTGAATTCGTCTGCAAATAAATTCGTTATATTTTGTTGAGTTTCAGCCACAATTAGAAACCATAATTGTGTTACCAGGATGCGGGACGTGAACCCAACTCAAATGCACCCCACCGACCTCTTTCCCCAACCTCCACCCTTATAGAAAGAGATCTTTAATTAGCTTGATAACTATTTATATTAAGTTTAAAGTTTTATTAGGCATATTTATAAATGAGTAATTAAAATAAAGTAAACTAAGATGTTCATCGTTTAATGTTCAAACTTAATTATAGGAAGGTTATGCTTAAGGAACATTAATTTTTCTGCCTTTTCTGCTGCCAGTCTGTTTCTCTTTTCATCATATATTAATCCAGCACTGCTAAATAATCTCTCGCTTGGTACGTTTGTTGGAGGACAGGCTAAATGTTTCCTTGCAAGTTTACTCAAGTATGGATAGATATTCTGCGTATTTTTCCACCAACTAATAGGATTGTCACATGCAGCCAGGCGTTTTTCTTGGTGATAGCTCTCGATCATTTTTACTACATCTTTTGACATCGCGTAGGTCTCGTCATTGCTGCTTGACTCAAGAAACTGAGAGACAGATTCTGTGATAGATTTGCTTGTTGAAGGTGTTGGTTCTGTCACTGAAACTTTTATTCTTTTGGTGGGTGGCGAAGCGACAGATTCAAGAGATTGAAGCTCTTCAACTGCTTTGCCAAGTGATGATTTAACTCGTTCTAATGTACTAGGTGAAAATAACTTAGCTTTGTAACGTGGATCTAAGTAGGTTGCAAGAGAGTAACTTCATACAAGAACAGCCTCTCGTCTTGTCGCTTGCATCACTTTTGCGCACAATGAACTAGTTCTATTAATATAGTAGAATTTGATAATTTCCGCTTATTAATGACATTTTATCTCAACGGTCCACATCCGCACGACATCCGCAGTCCAAAGTGCGGATGCGGATGCGAGAAAATGTGCGGATGTTCCGCGGATGCGGATGTGACCTACATCACTAATATATATATATATAATATATATATATATATACACATTTCAACTGCAAAGAACACGCAGTATAATAACGTAAAGAACGACGCTTGTATAGGAGAACATTAAGCGCAAGATGAGAAGAGAGAACGAACAAATGAAAAAAATGAGGTAACCTCATTTTTTCATTTGTTCGTTCTCTCTTCTCATCTTGCGCGGAATGTTCTCCTATACAAGCGTCGTTCTTTACGATATATATATATATATATACCTTTCAACCTTTCAAAGGTTCCGCGCGATGATTCCTCATTTCACGAAGGTCAAGCTTGTCGCCCCTCCTCTCGAGTTGGCCTGGTGAAGTAGTGAGTTGGTTTCTTGTACTCTCCACCTCACATAGCCAGGTACACCCGGCTCATCGGGGATTGTTCTTAGCCAGGCGTCTAATCTTCTTTTGAAGATGTCTACTGCAACACCTTTCGTGTTCCTTAGGTCTTTGGGCAGCTGATTAAACAGTTTTGGTTCTTTCACAACAAAACTATTTTCTTTCAGGGTTAAGGATGTTCCCTGTCTCGCCTTTAATTTGGGAACACAACACAGTCTTCCTTTTCTACTTTCCACCGTTGTTTGGGGAGTTGCGGGGTTCAGAGTAAGATTAGGGACTAGTTTCTCCATTATTTTCTAAGTGTAAATAATGGTGTATCTCTCTCTTCTCCTTTCCAGTGAATATAGATTTAGTTCGCGTAACCTTTCCCAGTAATTTAGTTCTTTGCACCCCTTGATCTTGGCTGTGAAGCTTCTCTGAATCCCTTCTAGCTGTCTAATGTCTTCTTTTTTATATGGGAATGTTAGGACCGAGCAGTATTTCAATTTGGGTATGATCAGTGTTTTCAGTAGAGGAATCATTACATTCCTGTCCCTTCATTTAAAGGTTCTTAATATCGACCCCGTTATTCTCTTTGCTCTGTTTACTGCTATCTTATTTTGTGTTTCAAATTTCGCATCATCTGTCATTACAACTCCTAAATCTTTATATATACGTACATACATACACTTCTCATACACACTATGTCATATTAACATTATAACTTAAAAAATTGTCATAATAAATTTATGAAAGTACTTAATTAGCTTTTATATGAAAATACAAATATCAATTTGAAAGGCTTTATTGAAAAAAATGAATACATAAATAAAAAAATATATATATATATATATATAGTGGTTAGCGTCGCTGACTACGAATCCATCGGCCCCGGGTTCGAGACCCAACGGCAGCCGGCGCGCAGCAAAACCCAGCTGTTCATCCTTCCACACAATAAAGAAAGTGGTTGGTAGATAAATGGGTACCCTAGGTTGCCTAGTGGTTAAGACACTGGGCTGCTGATGGGGCGTGGTTCGGATTCCACGTTAAACTGTAGGTCTAAGGTGGAGTGAAAAGCTTGACCTTCGTCAGAATGAACAATTCGGGCGGAAGCTAACCAAAGGTTATATATATATATATATATATATATATACCTTATGAACCTTATGTTGTTTCGTGCGTTGGTCTCTCTTCACACGGAGGTCAAGCTGGTGGCCCCGCCTCTAGGTCTGGCCTGGTGGAGGAGCGAGTTGCTTTCTTGCGCTCTCCACCGTACATAGCCAGGCACGCCCGGCTCATCTGGTACTGTCCTGAGCCAGGCATCCAGTCTTTTCTTGAAGACTTCAACTTTGACCCCCGTTACGTTTCTGAGGTCCTTAGGAAGCTGGTTGAAAAGTCTTGGCCCCCTGACAACCAAGCTATTTTCCTTCAGGGTTGAGGAGGTCCCTTGTCGGGCCTTTAATTTGGGAACACTACACATTCTGCCTTTCCTATTTTCCAGTGTTGTTTGAATGGTAATTGGGTTTAGTTTTAGGTTTGGTACCAGTTTTTCGATCATTTTCCATATGTAGATTATGATGTACCTCTCTCTTCTTCTTTCCAGTGAGTACAGATTTAGTTTACGTAGTCTTTCCCAGTAGTTGAGTTCTTTGCAGCCATCAATCTTGGCTGTGAAATGCCTTTGCGTTTCTTCTAGTTTATTAGTTTCTTCCTTTTTATATGGGGACGTCAAAACTGAGCAGTATTCAAGTTTTGGTATAATCAGTGTTTTTAGCAGGGGAATCATTACTGTCCTGTCCCTTCTCTTGAACGTTCTTAGAACCTGTCCGGCGACTCTTTTTGCTTTATTTATCGCTATCTGATTTTGTGTTTCGAATTTCGCATCATCTGTCATTATTATCCCGAGATCAATCGCTTTCATGCTTCTCTGAATTTCCTGTCTATCTGGAGCATAATATGCAGTCTGTTTAAGTTCTTCTTTTCTACCATATCTCAAGAGCTGAAATTTCTCGGCGTTGAATGACATGTTGTTGTCTTCTGACCATTTGTATATTTTGTTCGTGTCCCTCTGCAAGGCCTCCACGTCATGTACATCGCTGATTTTTCTGCTGATCTTTGTATTGTCTGCAAAGGATGTTACTATACTATTGCTGTTTACTCCGCTGTCTATGTCTGTTAGCATGATAATGAACAGGAGTGGGGCCAGTACTGTCCCTTGTGGTACTGAGCTGCGTACTTCCGATTCTGATGATGATATACCTTGAATTTTGACGACCTGCAGACGATCACTAAGGAAGTTGTAGATCCATTTTCCCACTTTGCCTGTTATTCCCATGTCTTTAATTTTATGTGCTATTATAACATGGTCACATTTATCGAAAGCTTTAGCAAAATCTGTGTATATAACATCGTAGTTGTCATTGCCTTCCAATGCATCTAGGATATTGTTGTAGTGCTCTATTAGTTGTGATAGGCATGATCTACCTGATCGGAATCCATGCTGATTTTCGTTGAATCTTTCCCGTGTCTCCAGGAAATCATAAATTTTCTCTCTAACTATTCTTTCAAATACTTTGGTGAGGTGGGACGTCAATGACACTGGTCTATAGTTCTTTGCTTGACATCTGTCCCCTCCTTTATATATAGGGACAATGTTTGCTCTTTTCAAGATGCTCGGTATTTCCCCAGTGTCTAGGGATCTTCTCCATATCCAGTATAAAGGTGTAGCTATTTCATTTTTACAGTTTTTGATCAATAATGCGTTCCAATTGTCCGGACCTGCAGCTGAATGTAGTTTCATTTGTCCTATAGCTCTCGCTACATCTTCTGGTGTAAAATCAAAGTCTGTTATATGCTCTCCTTGCAATTCATCTTCAAAGAATGCATTTGTCAGGTATCGCTTTGTCACTTTTTGGGGTACTGAAAACTGATTCATATTGAGCTCTCAATGTATCAGATATTTCTTTTGGATCGTCGGTTAGTTCATTATTTCCCGTCCTTAAGGGCCCAATAGCGGCGCGCGTTTTTGTTTTCCTTTTTGCATAGCTATAGAAGTATTTTGGATTTTCCTTTATTGCTTCTACCGCCTCTTCCTCTTCCCTCTCTGTATGGTCCTTAATCAGGGCTTGTATTTCCCTATCGATACCCTCAGTTTTTTCTTTTATTGCTTTCCTGTCATTATCTCCGCAGTTACCTAACTTCGCCTCCACTCTCTTTCTTTTGCGGAATAGTCTTCTCTTTTGCCTTTCTAGCCAGCTCCTCTTTTCTTTTGGCTGTGATTTTGGAGCATATTTTTCTAAAATTCTCAGCGTTTTTTCCTCCAAGGTTGTTAGCATTTCTTCAGTTGTTTTATTCTCGAAAATTGTTCTCCATTCTATTTGGGCCATGTGCGATCTGATTGCTTCCCAATTTATAGTCTTCGAGTTTAAGTTAAAGTTGTGGTCTGAGATAATGGTTGGGGTTATTTTTATATCAGCAATCAAGTTCGTGTTATTCGTGAATACCAGATCCAGGCAGTTATTTTTTCTGGTATTTTCTGTTATCTCTTGTGTCAGCATAAACTCATTTGTGAGAGCCATCAACATTTTTGCTTGTTCCTGGTCTTCTCTTGTGCCCCCCTTGTCCTGGTGAATATATATATATATTCCTATTCACCTTTTTGTATTTTATAAATATATAAATTCACGAAATTAGAAGTCCACATTTGAGAAAAGAGTTCCCTCATTTGAGAAAGAATGTTACTCCCATTCGCGGTGAAGGCGCCAAAAGAGAAGGGTTAATATTTCCTAACCTAACTGAAATTAACCTAACCTAATATTACCCTAACCTAACCTAGCATAACCTGACCCAAAGTGGGAAAGATGTGGATGAGAATGGAATGAAATAGGAAATAGATTGGTTTGAGGGTTGCCTCCTTTGAGATTATTACTCGCAGATTTTTCACTCTCGGGCTAAGATTGAGTTGAAAATCGCGCTGATTCTATAGAATGATACCAGGAAAGTACTTGTTTGCAAGTACAAAGAGACTTTATGACCAATCCATTATGGTTGGTTAATTCAACCATTTAAATTTGTTATATCACTGAAATAAACATGATAGAACATCATCGCATAGTTAATTTTGGTTGAATTTTCCATTTCGTTTGGTTGTCCAGTTCTTAACCATGTCTGTTGTCTGTTAGATGGTTGTGACCAAATTTTTTTTTAGCTTGTGTGGTTGTATACACATAAATACGTTCATACTTCATACGTTCTTTAGTTTCCGTTAAAATCTAAATTTAGATAAAGAAAATGTAACGCGGTTCTTGAAAGACAAGTATGTCCATGAATGACGTCACGAACTTAAATCTAAACTGGTGTAATTTTTAAATGCCACTTACCTTATTTGTGCGTAAGTATTTTGCAAGTTATTTCTATACCCATTCTAGAAACGAATACCCTGTGGGTATTCTTCCCTAAATGAGAAGAGGTTAATTATGAATCGGGAAATATACCAAAAATCTTTTAAAAACACTTTGTTTTAAACGGATTTGGTTTCGTAGAATTCATTGAAAAATATCGCATTCATCAAACTTGATGATAGATATTTTTTGGTTAGGTAAAAGTAACACCCAAAGCCCCATATCCCTAGGAAGTGGGGGTTAGGGGCTCGACCCTGGGCTACCTTAGCCAGCGTCAATTAAGTCGGGGTGGCCGGGTCGCCACCTCGCCGTGACATAAGATACAGAAAAGAACCGTTCAGCCCGAAGCATCACTGGGGCTCAAACCCACGATTCAGAGGAGTTTGAACATTGCCGAGCGACACTCTAACCCAGGGGTCCCCAAACTTTTTTGACTGTCGACCCCTTCATGGAATCCTTGACCTTTTATCGACCCCTTAATTTTTTTAATTAATAAAAATCTATAAGTCGTAGTTAAAGGTAGAATAACTAAATAAAAATATATACAATAATAGTAAAATATTATAATAAAGTTTAATAAACCAACTTTACCTTTTTTATTGATCGTCTGACATCTTTAATGGGAGGGATGTGGTTGATGATCTTTGAGAAGAGCACTAATATTTGGTTGTAAATTAGTGAGTTTTAGTCTTAACTCACCACGCTCTTCTATGTTCAGTTTGTCCTCTGCTTTGTTAGGACTGAATTTACATGGCTAAAACCAGCCTCAACCATATAGGAACTTGGGAATGCAAGTAAAAAGGGGTTTACCGCTGGATAAAGTTTGGGATACTTATTGACAATATTTACATTACTCCAGGAGTTACTGAGGGTCGTATTTTTGAACAGTGATTTAGCTTCGAGATCCACGGACAGTTCAACGAGTTCATCTTGCAGGTTAGATTCAATAATTACCTTTTCTAATTCTGAATAAAGTGGCGTAACAATCCAGTCAGGTACGTGCATTTTCTCCAAGTCCTCAAAGCGCACTTCAAAGTCTTCACTCAATTTTTCAAGGTACTTTATGTATATATCCAAGTCATCATCAGAAATAATTTGGTCTTCATTTTCCAGTTGCCGTAAGTTTGAAAAGTACTGAAAATCTTTTCGTAGCAATGACGATTTAAAAAGGCCTATTTTGACTTTGAAGCCTAACAGGATTGTTCGGGCTTGAATAATTGTAACATCTTTACCTTGCAAACGGGTCTGTACATCGTTAAATTTTGAATAAAGGTCTGCCAAATAAAAAAGATGGTTCTTATTCTTTTTCAAATCATCACATAGAGAGGAATCCACACCTGTAAGAAACTTTACAGTTGAGTCGTACAATTCGACAAGCCTTTGCAAGCTAACACCTCTTGACAGCCACCTCACTTCAGTATGTAACAGTAATTGGTTTACCGATTCATCATTTTTTTCACATAACTTGCCAAACAGTCGCGAATTAAGTGGATGTGCTTTAATTTTATTTATCGATTTGATACACACCTGTAGAGTATCATGCAATTCGTCACTGAGTTTTTTTGCCACAAGGTGGTGTCTGTGTAATACACAGTGAATAGTACGCACATCGGGAACCTTTTCCTTAAGCAAGGTAGCAAATCCTCTGTAACGGCCAACCATTGAAGGTGCGCCATCGGTGGCCGCCGCAGTTATATTGCTGAGTGGAATATTGTGCTTGTTTCAATATTCCTCCAAGCATTGAAAAATCGTCACCCCTTTTGCATCGCCTTTAAGATACCTTGCGAACAAAAACTCGTCAATAATTTGTTTTTGAATTTGACTAAAATACCTCACATAAGCCATGAGAATGTTTGAACTACCAAAAGTTGATTCATCAAGTTGGATGGAAAACTTACAATGCCTAAGCTCAGATGCCAAAGTTTTTTCCACATCTTCAGCCATCTCATCAATACGTCTTTGCACTGTATTTTCACTTAAAGGCAAGCATTTTAAAACAGGACCAGAGCTTTTTTCATTACAGTTTCAATCACTTCTTTAATTGACGGTATTATGATCTCTTCTGCAATAGTATATGGTTTTCCTTTTTTTGCTATATTGAGAGAAATATTGTATGATGCCCTTAACCCGCCTTCATTATCAGCCTGAGCAGGTGCTTTCATAAATGACATCATATTTGGTCGATTTTTATATTTCTCTTTCAAAGTTCTAAAAAAATCAAGATCTTTATCTTTCTTATCGGGGTGAATTCTTTGAAGGTGGTCTTTCATCTTTGCGGGTTTCATAGCATCATTACCAAATACCCTTTCACATAGGAGGCACATAGGCTTCGTTTCATTTGTAAGCGAAGGTATAAATCCAAGTTTCAAATATTCTAGTGAATATTGTCGACACTTCTTTTTAGGATCTGCGGCTGCCATTATGGTTGATGGGGTTGTGGCTAAAGTTAAATAAATGAATTGAATCAATAAGCAAAGGTGGGCAGGACCGAGTTCCAAATGGACCGAACTCCAGGAACTCGGTCCTTTTTAAGGACCGTGAGCGGGAAAGTCGGTCCTTTTCTCAGTGAGGAGCGACGGTCCATTTTTAAGCAATTCCGGACGGTCTTTTTTAGTGATTTTAGTGTGTTTAGTGATTATTTGAAGTTCTAAAGAAGATGGATCGTTTCCTACAGAAGACTCAGAAAGAGACTGAGACTGAACTGAAACTTGTTTCAACACCTGGAGGAGACGAAGAATCTACTGATGTTAGTGCTTCAACTTCAAGTCAAGCAACTGGAGCTCCTAGCGGAAGAACTGAACCCGGCAATCCCTGGCCGTACCTGGACAAATACTTTGAATACCTGGGCCCCAAGGGTGAGCAGAACCTGGAGTACAAGTGCTTGCTGTGCCTGTCGAACAAGAACATCCTCTCGACAAGCAACAAGAGCCAAAACAACCTCAAGCGACATGTCTCCAGGCGCCACCCTCACGTCCAGAACCAGTTCGACCATTTATGTATTGTATTAATTATAATTTACGTTAATAAAATTAAAGATTTCCGGTGTCTTTAATTTCATTTTTCATTGTAATCAAATTTTTCACTTATATTATATATAAGGACCGAGGACCGAGTCGTTCCTAGGTCCTATCTTCAGAAAGGACCGTGACCGGGACCGTCGGTCCAGTTTGAGGCAAGGACCGGGACCGTCGGTCCTTTTTGAGGCCCGGGTGCCCACCTTTGTCAATAAGCTACAAGAAGCACAGATCAGTGTTTTAAAATTTTAAAACCTAAGCAAAAGTGCATAAAAATATATAAAGTAATATTGTATTTAATTTTTAAAGGTATCGAATTACGTGATCATGTAGCACAACGTTACACATTTTTCGTAGATCTGAAACACAGAAAATTTTTATTTACTCATTTTATTAAGTAGGCCTACGGTACTTTGACTTTTTAACGG